>JAIPUU010000642.1:0-29588 GCA_020466095.1 Chlorops oryzae
TGAACAATTCTACCCCCTATCTCCCCTCCTTAAGGGGGCTCCCATACAAAAATAATTTTTAAAATCTTTTCCCCCCATTTCCTAACTAGCCCCAGAGTGCCCCTAGAGGAGTCAAAGTATGACCGACCCCCCTTAACTTTGTCCCCCTAACATTTTTGCGGCACAAAGTGACTCCTATCTCTCCTCCTAAGTGGGGCCCCCATATAAAACTAACTTAATTTTATCAAAATTAATGAAAACGGCCGTCACTACAGTCGAACCTGTTAGAGAGTTGTATGTATGACCGACCCCCACTATTTTTTTACCCCAAACATTTTGTTCAAACACACCTTCTATCTCCCCTCCTAGGGGGTCCCCCATACAAAATTACCTTAATTTTAATCAAATTTCATACAAAAGGCCGTCACTACAGTCAAGTCCTAGTGGGATGAAATGTATGACCGACCCCACTGTTTTTTTACCCCAAACATTTCTTCCCAAACACCTACCTTCTATCCTCCCCTCCTAAGGGGGATACAAAATGACACTTAAATTAAAAAAAAAATGCCTCACGAACTTCAACTATAAAATTTGCCGTAGGAAAAGAACGAGCATTTCAGCATGCAATTCGAAAAATTTACCAAATTTTTTAAACGAGCCTAATATGAAGAATTTGGATTAGTTTTTGGTGTGTTTTAATAATATGATATTTTTTATTACCTTTTTTTTTAAACTGAATTTTGGGTTCCATCCCCTAACTGGCCAAATAATGACCCTAGTAGAAAAAAAATAAATTTTCCAGTCAAATGCCGCAAACCTCAATCTATGACGAGTTTTTGAGACTATAACCATTAAAATCGGTTAGTGGTTTCTATTCATAAAATTAATTCAAAACAAAATATTTTTTGAAACGCATTATTCACTGCTTTTACGTCGTTTTTAGGTCTTCGCATGTCTCTCTCGGTCTGTACGCATGGCTCTCTCTCTGTACGCATGCAAAGACTCAAGAAACAAACGTAAAAAACAGTGAATAATGCGTTTCAAAAAATATTTTTTTGTTAATTTTATTAATAGAAACCTTAACCGATTTAATGGTTTAGTCTCAAAAAATCGTCATAGATTGAGGTTTGCGGCATTTGACTCAAAATTTATTTTTTTTCTACTAGGGTCATTACCATTAGGGGATGGAACCCAAAATTCAGTTTAAAAAAAAGGTAGAAAATATATCATATTATTAAAACCCCAAAAACTAATCCAATATTCTCAATTAGGCTCGTTTAAAAGGTAATTTTGTAAATTTTTCGAATATGCATCTGAACATGCTCGTTCTTGTTCCTACGGCATCTATATTATAGATTGAAGTTCGTGAGGCATTTTTTTTTAATTTAAGTGTCTTTTTGTATGGGGGCCCCCCTTAGGAGGGGAGATAGAAGGTAGGTGTGTTGGAAGAAAATGTTTGGGGTAAAAAACAGTGGGGGCGGTCATACATTTCATCCCACTAGGACGGGTTTGACTGTAGTGACGGCCTTTTGTATGAAATTTTGATAAAATTAAGGTAATTTTGTATGGGGGCCCCTTAGGGGGAGAGGGGTAGGGTTGTTTGAACAAAATGTTTGGGGTAAAAAAATAGTGGGGGTCTCTAATATCATCTCTCTAGACAGGTTCGACTGTAGTGACGGCCAGTTTTCATTAAATTTTGATAAAATTAAGTTAGTTTTATATGGGGGCCCCACTTTGGAGGAGAATAGGAGTCACTTTGTGCCGCAAAAATGTTAGGGGGACAAAGTTAAGGGGGGTCGGTGATACATTTGACTCTCTAGGGCACTCTGGGGCTAGTTAGGAAGATGGGGGAAAAGTTTTTAAAAAATTATTTTTATGGGAGCCCCCTTAAGGAGGGGAGATAGGGGGTAGGGCAGAAAAAATTTCGAGTAAAAAAATAATGGGGGTTGGCCATACATTATATAGGGGCGCCTTGTGGGCAGTTAAGGGCCGTTTCCTCTCAATTTTTGCCAATTTCCCAAACTTCAATTGAAAACTGCCACGGTTGTTATCCGATTGCCTCCAAATTTCTCACTTTTCCTCCATGTCCAATGGAACACTTTGGACCCTGAGACCGATTTAAACCATTTCGGGAATTAAGAGCAGCCCTAATGTCTATACATATATATAAATTAAGATTTGATTTTGTATATGTCACCATGCAATATGTACTCATTTTTACTAGCCATAAAACTTCCATTTTTCCCAGTTTTGTTCTACAAGACAAACACAAAAGGTTGTTGGGTTATAAAAACTGAAACTTTTCGCAAAAAATTTTGGATATGTATCGCAAATTTTTCTTATTAGCTTGCTTGAGTGATATTCCCTTAAGAGGATTGCTATAGAATTTTAAAGTTTCACTGATGACATTGCTCAAAAACTCGAAACAAAAACGAAAAAGTATTAACGATATGCTTTGCCGCTCGCTTTTAAAACACACTGAACTTATTCAAAATAATCGCCAAATATACCGTTTCCTCGAAACGAACGCATGAAAGCACCCAATAGGTTACTGGAAGTAAATTGCTTAGATGCCATCCGTGCTTTCCCACCCATTCAGGGACTAGCGCAGGTGTAAGTAAAATTTCGTGTCAACTACATGGGGTACAAATGTTCGTGGAATGACCCATATATAAGAGGCGTACAGCAACACATTATTAATATGAAAGCAAATTTAAATTTAAACAACGTTTTAAAAAACTACGAGTTTGCTTGTGTTGCATCCGTATTAGTAAGCTCGATCAGGTGCTTCATGGACGAAAAATTGAGGCATCACGTTCCGAAGAGAAATTAATGTGCACAAGCCCTCCTTGCATGTGCAGTTGTGAGTCTCTTAAGTTTTTTCAGCTGGAGCGCTGCTCTCAAGATTTGATGATTTTCCTTGTCAAACTTTGGTTGACATAAAACGGAGAATTGGACTGAAGACCAGTAAGGGGCGACGCAATTGATCAAGTCGGTCGCGTCTTAATGCAGCCAGCAAAGATAACAGGTGATTGCGCTCACTTGCCGAAGTAAGAGTTACGAATGTGCATCAAGTTAGCTTGCACTTTTTCGAATTTCCCGAAAAAAATTATTGTGCTGTAATGTGCCCAGTTTGTGCTATCATGTGCCGTTTCGAAAAAAAAAAAATCCTCAAGGGATGCCATTTTTATGAGGAGGTCCTTTTTTTGGTGTCAAGTTAGCTTGCACTTTTTCGAATTTCCCAAAAAAAATTATTGTGCTGTAATGTGCCAAGTTTGTGCTACCATGTGCCGTTTCGAAAAAAAAAAATCCTCAAGGGATGCCATTTTTATGAGGAGGTCCTTTTTTTTGGTGTCAAGTTAGCTTGCACTTTTTCGAATTTCCCGAAAAAATTATTGTGCTGTAATGTGCCCGTTTGTGCTATCATGTGCCGTTTCGAAAAAAAAATCCTCAAGGGATGCCATTTTTATGAGGAGGTACTTTTTTTGGTGTCAAGTTAGCTTCACTTTTTCGAATTTCCCAAAAAAAATTATTGTGCTGTAATGTGCCAAGTTTGTGCTATCATGTGCGGTTTCGAAAAAAAAAAAATCCTCAAGGGATGCCATTTTTATGAGGAGGTCCTTTTTTTGGTGTCAAGTTAGCTTGCACTTTTTCGAATTCCCAAAAAAAATTATTGTGCTGTAATGAGCCCAGTTTGTGCTATCATGTGCCGTTTCGAAAAAAAAAGTTCCTCAAGGGATGCCATTTTTATGAGGAGGTCCTTTTTTTCGTGTCAAGTTAGCTTGCAATTTTTCGAATTCCCCCAAAAATTTATTGTGCTATAATGTGCCCAGTTTGTGCTATCATGTGCCGTTTCGAAAAAAAAAAATCCTCAAGGGATGCCATTTTTATGAGGAGGTCCTTTTTGTCGTGTCAAGTTAGCCGGTAATGAGTCTTAGCTCTAGGATGTTGCTAATCCACGAGCTGATTGTTGGGTCAATTCTTGCGGCAGAGAGCTCCTTTGTTATGGCGTCTCTCGTTACATTATTCAAAAATGAAGTCCCGGCTAACTTGACACAAAAAAAGGACCTCCTCATAAAAGTGGCATCCCTTGAGGAAATTTTTTTTTCGAAACGGCACATGATAGCACAAACTGGGCACATTGCAGCACAATATTTTTTTTTGGGGAATTCGAAAAAGTGCAAGCTAACTTTACACCAAAAAAAAAAGGACCTCCTCATAAAAATGGCATCCCTTGAGGTTTTTTTTTTTCTAAACGGCACATGATAGCACAAAACGGGCACATTACAGCACAATAATTTTTTGGGGGAAATTCGAAAAGGTGCAAGCTAACTTGACACCAAAAAAAGGACCTCCTCATAAAAATGGCATCCCTTGAGGATTTTTTTTTTCTAAACGGCACATGATAGCACAAACTTGGCACATTACAGCACAATACTTTTTTTGGGAAATTCGAAAAAGTGCAAGCTAACTTGACACCAAAAAAAAGGACCTCCTCATAAAAATGGCATCCCTTGAGGAAATTTTTTTTCGAAACGGCACATGATAGCACAAACTGGGCACATTGCAGCACAATATTTTTTTTTGGGGAATTCGAAAAATGCAAGCTAACTTAACACCAAAAAAAGGACCTCCTCATAAAAATGGCATCCCTTGAGGATTTTTTTTTTTCGAAACAGCACATGATAGCACAAAATGTGCACATTACAGCACAATAATTTTTTGGGGGAAATTCGAAAAAGTGCAAGCTAACTTGACACCAAAAAAAGGACCTCCTCATAAAAATGGCATCCCTTGAGGATTTTTTTTTTTCGAAACGGCACATGATAGCACAAACTTGGCACATTACAGCACAATAATTTTTTTTGGGAAATTCGAAAAAGTCCAAGCTAACTTGACACGAAAAAAAGGACCTCCTCATAAAAATGGCATCCCTTGAGGAATTTTTTTTTTTCGAAACGGCACATGATAGCACAAACTGGGCACAATACAGCACAATAATTTTTTTCGGGAAATTCAAAAAAGTGCAAGCTAACTTGATGCACATGAGTTACGATTATGTCTGGAACAACTCTTTTTTGGGCTCTTATTGGAATTCTGTAAATTTGAACAATGTTCGGCGGCGGCGCATTAACAGCTGTGCATAGATTTGAAAAAAGATCACAAAGGTTTCCGTTTTCCATATGAGGAATTTCATGCAATCGTAGAACACGGGAAATTGAGACGTTTTCTTCTTTACGACTTTCTGTTTCAGAGCGCATACCTCTTGCTTAAGAGCATCAACGTCTAATGATTTAGTATCCAGATGATTTACTCGGTCAGTAAGAACAGTTAAATCATGTTTCAATTCCCCAACCTTAAGATCGATGACTTCTAGAATTCTTTTCTCAGAGGCAAGAATGCGGCTTGAAATAGTGTCACATTGAGCTTGTAGCCGATGATCCAGTAACTTTAAAAGGCGGAAGTTGACTCGTAGCCCATAAGCTTAGGCGTACTACAGCTGGGGGCATTAGGAATACTCTTAGCTACATGATTCTTGAGAGTTGACATCATAGCGGTTGTTGCTTTTTACTCTTATTTACGAGGTTAATTCTCTTAATTTATTTTTATTATTTAAGAAAAAGCAGAAAACTGTTCAATAGTTTTTGCGAAACAATAATAAATTAATTTAGGCTTTTAGAGTTCACTTTCAGATTAAATAAAGTCACTTGATTAAGACTTTGCTTCAAAATAATGAAGTAGAAAAATAACACACCGTTCTTAGTCTGATGTTAAAATTAATAATAAGACATTGAAGCGCGACGATAACAAACGCCTGTTTCACCTTTAAGCACTCTTGATGTACTCTCTCAATTGGTGACCATTAATGCAGTCCGTGGCATTTCAATGTCACGTTTATAGATCAACTTACATGATTGATGTTGGAGACCACACACCTTTCCTTCGACTACCCATGGCTCCTAAATGATCGGTTTGAATAGTCCCTTCAAAGCGAATGTCCGTCCTGCATAACTTGGCCAACGCCCCCTTTGCGTGAGGTTCTCTTGGAGTACTTTGAAAGTGCTCATGGAGATGCTTTGGTCGCATCTAGAGAGGCGGCGACTTCCTTCTGAAGTGGTCCCCTCCGTGGCTCCTTTTGATGGCACGCTCGTTCGCCGTTGGCGCTCGCTCACTCCCCGGTGGTCGCAAGATACCCTGTCGCATGGCTGTCGCGCTGGTGGATGCTGGAACCGCCCGTGTTGGTGCGACTTGGCTTGTGGCCGGTTGAACCTTTTGTTCGCCAGGTGGACTTAAAGCATTTTGCATTTTCGCCGGTTGAGCCATCTGCTCGACAGGCGGTCTAGCATTTTGTTGCTTTTTTACCCCTTGCCTTTAACGCCCTTCAGTAAGAGCTTAATGTGGGTGAATCTATAGGCAATACTGCCGTTCTTTTTGACCAATGTCGTCCATGAAGATTGCCATTACTAGATGAAGCAACGAACCCTCGGCGTCCTTCTGCAGCACCTTCTAGGTCTTTGTCTTCAGCCTATTTTGTGCCTCAATGGTGGCTAAGATCACCGACTCTTCAACATCACAACTGTGAGGAAGATAACCCCGTACGAGATGTGATTTTGGGAACTCGGTCTCCTCAACCACCTTACCCACAAAATTGCTCTTACGCGAGATATGTTCCGCGTTCTGTTTTACCCACTCAGCAGTCTGGTCATCAGAGCACACTAGCACGAGCCAGCCCGAATGCTAAGATACATCTTTTAACGGCTGCCTTGTGTTCAACCGTTTGAAGAAGACTATTAAGGATTCGAGAGGTGAAGGCAGGGTTGCTATGTGCGTATTAAATTGCTGTGTCATCTGCAAATGTTGAAGTGAATAGCTCCGGGGAAACAGGTAGGTCAGCCGTCTAAATTAGGTATAACAAAGCCCCTAAGAAACTGTCTGAGGTACGCCCGCTGAAATGTCAAATTATTTTTTGTTGTGTGTTTCCAATTTTTTTTAAATATCCTGCCATTCTTTGTCGAAGGCTTGCGAAATATCTAGAAATATGGCAGAGCACTATTTCTTTTGCCGAACGCATTTCTATTTTCAGTAGTGACTCTGTTTACCTGTTCAATTGCACCATGACTTTTGCGGAAACCATACTGGAGCTCGGGAATAACTCCTCTGCTCTGTAAGAGTGGCAACATTTTTGCCAAGAGCCATTTTTCAAAAACTTTAGAAAATACAGGCAGTATGCCAATTGGTCGAAATGATGATGAGAGTGAGAAATCTTTTCCTGGTTTAGGGATCATGATGATGTTAGAAACTTTCCAAAGTCGAGAATAAAATCCTTATCTTAGTATGGAATTAAATATGAAAAATATTAATCTAGTGGCTACAGTGGGGCCACTCTCTCATATTAAAATAGAAAATATTTCTGATGCTTGCTTGCCTACTCATGGCGACTAAAAACTGTTGTAGCGTCGGCATGAGGGTCCAAGGAGAACCAGAATGAAAGCCTTTTTTGTTTAAATTTGATTACAATTCTGTATTTTATTCCTTTAAGAATGTTCCAGATCCACACCCTGTCGTCCTGGTTCGTAATTTAGTGCGTCAAAGTAGAGGTCTGTTAACACTGTCGAATGCAAAATCCAACTCTTAGTCCGTGGCATACTGCCCTTCCAATGATCGAAGCTCCGTTTACATAAAGCCATATTAATGATCTAGCAATATTGGCTAATGATTGAGTCTTATAAAACATCTTGCATGAGCTTAGTTTTAGCCTTCACCTGCAAGTACACCTTTCTGCTCTTATTCATCTATTGTTGTTGCGGCTGCGTTGGTTTCGTAATGTTTTGTTATTGTTAACACAGGTCAGCGTTTGAAGGGTTGAAACTCTTATGGCCAGCTTATGGAGTTGCTTACGAGTATTTTTGCGAACTCGCTTGCTCGTTAGGGTGTATCGAATTGCGGAAAATCTTCGCATCCAATTTTCTGCATGGGTTTAACCTATGCACGGGGTTCTAAATAGCATGTTTCAGCAATTTTTTTTCCAAAAATTCGAAAATTTTCACCTGCGGAAATCAAGTTTTGTGTAAATATAGCAAACTTGAGGGTTTTTTTTCGTATTTTCCGTCATTTTTGAGGTATTTTCTAAGAAATTTTTCTGAATACTTACCAAACATTGATTGAAATTAATTGAATAACGATTGGTTTTCATGTTTCAAGCCCAACTGGTACGTTTTTTAGGACAGTTTTCTTGTAAATATTTACATTTTATACAAAAAATTATGAAAATGTTGCTGTATTTAAAAAAAAAATCAGAAGTTTTTTTTTGTTTTTATACATTTTTTTTTTTAATTGGATGATCATGTATATATCCATCGTTATTGCAATTGTTTTACATGCGTATTGAGACAAAGTTGCCACTTTGAACAAGTCATGCCCTTTTGTAAATAAAAAACAATAACAAATCATCACCTAATGGTCGTTCTTTCACTGCGTAACGGAATTTTTATTTACTTTGAGATATGCCCCAGCACTGACAGTCTCTCTTTTAAAACATAACGGTAATGATTTCTAATTCTAACTTGTAATTTTTTTTTAACACAGCAACTTTTTATAACTTTTCGTATAAAATGTAAGTATTTACTAGAAAACTGTCAAAAAAAAAAAAACGTAGCAGTTAGGCTTGGAACATGAAAATCAATAATTATTCAATTAATTTCAATCAATGTTTGGTAACTATTCAGAATATTTTCTTGGAAAGTAAGTAAAAAATGGCGAAAAATTTGAAAAAAACCTCAAGTTTGCAATATTTACACAAAATTGAATTGCCGCAGGTGAAAATTTTCGAATTTTTGAAAAAAAAAAAATGGCTGAAACATGCATACACAACCCCGTGCATAGGTTATACCCATGTAAAATTTTTTTTCAAATTAAATACAATTGTCAATTGTCTGGCTTTTGGTTTCGTTCACAGTTTTTGGTATAGGCGATCGTTGGTTCATTTGTTTATGCAATCGTTGCCCTTTTTGCTTTATGTCGAGCGCTGGTTTTGTTGTTGTTGCGCTCTTTCGCAGATCGTAGACCGCTATGAGAAATGTTTGTGCTGTTGGGTCACACAACAGAATCATCGATGGCTATACAAAAGAAAACCTATTGATATATCGATGGTACAATCGATAGTTTTGCAGCAACACTAAAAAATAAACAAAATTTTGAAAAAAGTGATACAAAACTAATTATTTTAGCCAAATCAGATTATTAAAAATCGAATTGAATCGCGTTGGCAACCCTTTTCGGGATCATCAAAGTTTACGCGCTCGTCAAATCGAAAATTTCAAAATTTAAATTTAAAGTATTAAATAGTAATTTATATTCATTTCTCTGTCTCGCGCGATTCTTCTCGAGTCCATCCTCCTAAGGAACTGAGGAATTCAAGCTTCGTCGGGTGAGACGTATCATTTCCAAGTCGAAATCTATAAATTTTCCGAGCTTCGACTTTATCCACTCTTTCTCTCTCTTCATTTATCATTTCTCTCATTGTAGCTTTGTTCTTTCGCCAAAGCTGTCCAGAATAAATTTTTAGCCTATACAAGAACCACAAGAAAGCTTTGAGCTCTGCCTATTACAGGCTAGACTCAAAGCTAGCCCCAGGGCAGTATTTAAATTTTGCATACTGGTACAACGTATGCAACGCGATAACTTAAAATTCAGCCTGAAAGAAGGCATTCTTTTAGTGGCTCTAATGCCAGAAATGCTTGCGGTTCTAAGCACAGAGCCCACTGAGACCTCTGATACATCAAAGAATGGTGGAGAAAAATCTCCAAAACCGCCTCCAGTTATCTTAGAGAGCGTAGCTCCAACAATTTGGTCACGAGCCTGACCCAGTTAATTGGAAAGGAGTCCTTCCACATCATGCCTCTTACTAGAGGAAATGTTCATGAGACCAAAATTCAGGTCTATAATGTAAATAATTACAGAATTGTCACTAAATTCCTTAACGACAACAAAAAAAGCTACTACACGTATCAGCTTAAAAGCAGCAAAGGCCTTAGTGTAGTTATTAAAGGCATTGAATCAGATGTAGATCCTGTGGAAATTAAACAAGCCCTAGAAGAAACAGGCTTTAAAATTAGGAACGTAATGAAAATTTTCAATAGGAATAAAACCCCACAGCCGATCTTCAAAGTAGAACTTAGTCCGGACAACTTAAAACTAAAAAAAAATAAGACTCATCCAATCTACGGACTACAATATCTTCTCCACCGTAGAGTTGTAATAGAAGAACCTCATAAGCGTACTGGCTCTGTCCAATGTATTAATTGCCAAGAATATGGCCATACTAAGTCCTACTGTACCCTACGCATGGTCTGCGTCGTTTGCGGAGAATTTCACAACTCTGCAAATTGTAATAAAAATAAAACTGACAAAAAGTGCAGCAACTGTGGTGGAGATCACACAGCAAATTATAGGGGATGCCCTTTTCGTTTTTTAAAGCAAATAGAAGGGGTGACCAAAGTCGATTAGCATCGTCGTGATCGCATAGACTGATTCCTCAGTCAGTCATACTAGCCTCAATAATCAAATACGAATATATTACCAGAACATTGGTGGAATGCGAACTAAATCGAGTTCTATATGTGCTACTACATCCCACGTAGATTTTGATATCTTCGTGTTTACGGAAACCTGGCTGAACAATGATTTTTATGATGAAGAATATTTTAGTGCTAATTTATTTCAAGTTTTTCGAAAGAATCGTGATCCAGAAAAAACACGCTGTCAGCGTGGTGGTGGCGTTTTGATCGCAGCAAAGAGATGTCTTGATGCCTCGATCATTCAATTAGTCAATAATGATTCGTTGCTTGATCAATTGGGTTTTTCATTCATGGGTGTGCGTATAAATTACATATTTTTGTATCGTATATTCCTCAGAATAGCTTGCTGAGCTTATATAAAGCTCATGTGGACAATATCAATTATTTTGTTAACAATAAGATAAATGATGGACAATTATGTGTACTTGGTGATTTTTATCTGAGTAGTTTACATTGGGTTAAATCTTTAGATAATTATGGTTTTTTCTCCACGAATGTTTCAAGTGACATTGAAATTTATGTAATTGATTGGTTTCTAAGCCTTGATCTTCTGCAGATAAATGGTTTTTCAATATGCTCAATAGATTTCTTGATTTGGTATTTATTAATAATAGCTGTAATTTTACAATCAATGAATGTATCTTTCCTTTATCGGCTAGCAGCATCCATCATATTCCCTTGGATATTGTAATTGAATTTTACAGCTTCCCAGATTTTGAAAGGAGTGAATCTGAGTTGCTGGATTTCAATTACAAACGATGTGACTTTGATGTGCTTAGTACGGCTTTGAATAGTGTAAATTGGGTGCAGGAACTGAACACGTCTGATGTTAAGACGTTATTTCTTTCGTTTAAAAACATATTGTTTAAATTTCTAAATGAATGCGTTCCGCGTTGTTGTGAGTCAACACTTGACTCACGAGCATTTAACATTTTTACCGTTGGTCACCTCAAAAGTGCAGCATTACGAAACAGCAACAAACTCATGAGCAAGCTAAACGTCCAGCCCAAGCAACGCACAACAACAACAAAGACAACCTCACCGAAACTGTAACTCGAGCACTTTTGGCACACGACGGGAACGGCGAATGGGCACAACAACAACAACAGCAGAATCGTAAGCCAACGTCGTAAGCGAATTTCAATACAAGGAAATTCGTGAAGAACAATTGTAACACCTGTTTGGGTTTAGAACGCAAGTCGGCAAATTGAAGCCGAGCACAACAACAACAACAGCAGAATCGTAAGCCAACGTCGTAAGCGAATTTCAATACAAGGAAATTCGTGAAGAACAATTGTAACACCTGTTTGAGTTTAGAATGCAAGTCGGCAAATTGAAGCCGAGCACAACAACAACAACAGCAACTTGATGGTACGCGCAGGTCAGCGTAAAACTTACGAAATAGTTCCAGAAGCTTCGACCTACAACTACGCAATATTCGACTAGCATTGATTGGGAAATCGACTATGCAGCATCGACACTTTTGTATTATAAAAGCCAACGATCAAGAATGAGAAAAGACACTTAGCGAGAAGCAGTTTGCGAGATCTCAACTCTTACGTATGTACTCACCAGCGGCAACAGCGGAAGAGTGTGGATCTTAGTGTTGTAAGGATTTAGGGAAGTTTCGAGTGTCAGTTAGGAGTAAATATAAGGTAATAACTTGTGAATAGACAATAAGGACTCTAGCCTAATAAAAGATACGATCTATTTGGTGTCCTTTTATTTTGTTTATTTGCACAGAAGTATTTAGACGTTGTATTCAATCGGGAATACAGCAGAAAATACTATAACATTGGCGCAGCCGGTATTCGACTGACTTTCAGTTGGAGACGAACCAAGGCTCAAAACTTGTAATAAGAGAAATACATCTGCCCGGTAGAAAGTGTGGAATAACGAATGCAAAGCTAACGCGGAACCTTGGAGGTTTTAAAAAGGTGGTAAACATCATCCGAATTAGCAAAAGCTCGTGTCCATAATATCTACCGACTCAGACATTAAGAAAAATTTTTTTTTCCCTTCTCTCGCAAATTACATTTTTTTTAAATAAAAGAATCACAAATTAATACCTTTAAAGTGAAAAGCAAAATTCAACGGTAGCAGAAAGTCACAGAAGGAAGAACAAATATGCATCAATCAACTATAAATATGGTGAGTACAAAAAGTTAAATTAATATTTTTATTGCAAAGAGTCCGTTTTTTTTTGAAATGTGTTTTAAGCGGACTTGTGCCGTGTTCAGTTTAGACTTATGGAAGAAGAATTAGAAAATCTGAGACAGAAGGTCGCACAATCAGAAGCTGACAGCAGCAGAATTTTGGAAGAAGCGAAAGAGTTATTGCATGAGCCAAAATTAAGCAAAGAAATTTTACAGTTAATCAAAGATCAACGTGTGCTAGGCCAGTTTTCCCAAATAGAGGAGGCAATATTTTTAATAAATCAGGTAAAAAATTCAGTAAATACAAACGCCGAAAAAGACAAAATAGTCACTTTAGAAGAAACTGTAAAATACCTGTCAAAAAATTGTAAAAAGCTAAAAGAGCAAATAGAACATAGCAACACCCTAATAGAGGAATCCGAGAAAGAAAACGACGTTCTTCGGGAAGCCTTAAGAAAATCGGTAGGGCAAGGGTTAACAGACACCTTGGAAAAAGATAAGGCCGTTCTTAGAGAAAGAGAAGAGGAGGTAAGGAGACTTAAAGATCAAATTACAAAATTAAAAAAGGAATTGAAGACGGTATACACTGCCTCACCGATGCCAAGCCCAACAATAACTAAAAAATCACTTTCCGTTATAGAGCAAACAGGAAATTCCCCAATTCCACAAGCCCCCCCACCGGCACCAGTTGCCCCTACAGGGTTATTAAACAAAACTCAAAACAAACCAGTCCAAATAAATACAACTCCGGTAACATTTTTAGAAGAATTAAATACACAACTCGTGAAAGTTACACTTAACAAAAGTAATACCACCCAAAACTCAACAGTTCAAAATACAGAACAAACACCCAACCGAGTTTCATTAGTACCCACAGTAACAGTGACAATGGCAAACTCTACTCCAGCAGATGAGGTCATGAAAAAGGTCGTTAGTCTAGTGCCAAATTTTTCTGGCCAAGATCACTCAGAATTAAGCTCTGAAGTAGACAAATTTATCACAGGCTTAGAATTACTAAAAAGCATTACACAAAATATGGCCGCGCAAGACACCATAAAATGCGTAAAACAGAGATTATCGGGATCAGCTTACATAAAAGCCAGCCAGAAAAATTTTAACAGTTTAGATGAACTCGGAAATTTCATAAAGAAAAACCTTTTTAAAGCAAAGAAGTTTAGACACAATCAGATTTGAAATAGAAAGCTGTGCTGAATATTTAAATGAAAAAGCATCATCATTTGGGGAAAGGATAGCGGCCTTGCTGAAAGAAGCCGAAAAATTGATTAGAGAAACGTGGAATTCTTCAGAATCAGTATCAGCTCTTAGTGAATATAATAGGCTAGCCAAAAATAAATTCATTTTCGGTATAAAAGATCGGTACATGCAACTCCGGTTAGAAGGACATAGAGACAAACCACTTCCATTTTTAATAAAATTGGCAGAAGACGCAGAAGTGCTACAAACAGAAAATATAAATTTTCAGACAAATAATTTCATAAGTCAAAGTAGAACACCTGCACAAACAATTTTATGCTCTTTTTGCAATATTGCGGGCCATACACGCGATATTTGCCAGCAAAAAAGGAATACTCCTTATTGCAATGTATGTTTCGAATACGGACATGAGCAAACAGCGAAATGCGGGAAACTAGAACAACAACACAGTCGTGATATCATAATTTGCAAATTCTGTGGGAAAAAGGGACATTCAGAGAATAAATGTTTTGGAAGACTAGAAAAATTATATTGCAACGTATGCAAATTGAGAGGGCATGAAAAGAATAAATTTTGTGACACCCTTAGGCAAAGAGGCCAACAAACTGAGACCCAACCCCAGAACAGAACACAACACTTCAGTTCAAACACACCACAACATTTCAACCCATTCAGGGCTCAAAATAATAACAACGAAGGCGGACAAAACAATTTCAATGCCGAAACACACACTGCTAACAATTCGGAAAAGACTCAAGACGCACGGCCTAGAAATATGCAGTGTTTTAATGCTCACAGCACGGCCACATAGCAAGATTTTGTAATTTACAGGGAAACTCCCAACGGCCCGGTCAAGGCCATTAGACCGGAACGCCAAAATGAAGCACGAAATAATTAGGCCAAAGCTCGTTAATAAAGACTTAGATGAATATGGGATATTAGACTTAAATGAAAAACACCATTTGAAGACAGAGAGCAAAAAGGAAATGGGTTTGAAGAATAAAATTTCGAAAAAAGTCCATTTCAGAGATCCTCTAGTAAGCAAAATACATATTTTAGAAGAGAGTAAACTTGCAACAGAAAAATTAGTTACCCATTGTAAAAAGGACCTTGGTGAAAGGAAAACAGCAGAACCAGTGTCAGACGACACGTTTGTAGTACTTCCATGTAGACAGGCTATAAATGAAAAATTTACCTTGTTAGTGGACACGGGTTCTGACACGAGCTTAATTAAAATAGAAGCACTCAAGGACCTAAATATTAATACGACTGAGATAAGTCATCTTGTGGGTGCGTTTGGTGGAAAAATTGCTAGTATAGGGACAGCAGAAGTTTCACATTCCGAAATTCCAGATTTAAGGTTTAAATTCCAAGTATTGCCAGCAGGAAGCAAGATTCCGGCAGATGGGCTATTAGGAAGGGACGAACTATGGAATAGATCAATCATAGATTGTGTGGAAAAGGAAGTAGTTTTTGATCTAGGTGGAAGGATGGCAACACTACCATTGTTGACTTCAACGCCTAGCAAAAAGATTTGTATTGCAGAGTCAATTACGATAAATGCTAGGGAAGCAAAAATAGTGGAAGTGTGCATTAAAGGGCTAGAAGGGAGTCTGGTGATCCATAAAAAGGAAATAATGCCAAACATCTTCGTAGGAAATACACTCACAGTGGTCAAAAATGGCAAAGGCCATGTACCAATAATGAATACGACTAGCGAAGCCGTACAAATAAATAAGGAAACTGAATTAGATTTCGAGTCAGGGTCAGAGTTCGATGAATTAGAAATATCAAATATAAATCAGATAAAAATAGAAGAAAACGCGGAAGGGCGAATGAACGATTTATGGGAAACAGTTAAATTGGATAAAAACCTAAATGAAGAGGAGAGCAATTCAATGAAAAAAATTTTTTATGACTACTCCGATATTTTTCACCTGCAGGGTGACCAATTGTCTTACACGACAGTCTTAGCTCATGAAATCCCCACAATAGCAGAACATCCGCCTATAAATTCGAGGCAATATAGGTTGCCCGAACAACACAAAACAGAAATTAATACTCAAGTGAAGAAAATGCTTGACGATGGCATTATCACACAAAGTAAATCCCCGTGGAACTCGCCAATATTTTAGTCCCGAAAAAAGCTGGGCAAGATGGCGTGAAAAAATGGAGACTTGTGGTGGATTTCAGAAAACTAAACGAAATCACTATTAAACAGGTTTTTCCAATTCCGCGAATCGACGAAATCCTAGATCAGCTGGGATATAGTCGTTATTTCTCTACGTTGGATTTAGCCAGTGGCTACCACCAAGTTTTGGTAAATGAGAAGGATAGAGAAAAAACAGCCTTCAGCACTGGTTTAGGACATTTTGAATTTGCGAGGATGCCATTCGGTCTAACGGGAGCTCCGGCAACGTTTCAAAGAATTATGAACAGTATTCTAACAGGCCTTCAAGGTATTGACTGTTTCGTTTATTTAGATGACATCGTCATCTACGCCAGAAACTTAAAAGAACATGAAGTCCGCCTAAGAAAAGTCTTAGAGGTGCTCAGAACGCATAATTTAAAATTACAAACAGAAAAATGCAATTTTCTGCAGAAAGAAGTAATTTATTTAGGACACAAATGTTCAGAAACAGAGTTTTGCCAGATCCAGGAAAAGTAGAATGCGTGAAAAACATACAGGCGCCGAAAAATATAAAACAGTTACAGGCAATATTGGGGTTAATTAACTACTATAGGAAATTCATACCCGATGCTGCAAAAATTTGTCTGCCTTTAACAAAATTATTGCGAAAAGAATCAAGATTCATGTGGTCTATCGATTGTCAAAGGGCGATGGAACAATTAAAAATCGCTATAACGAGTCCACCAATACTTAGATACCCAGATTTTGAAAAAACGTTCATTTTAACAACCGACGCTAGTAATGAGGCACTAGGAGCGGTTTTGTCTCAGGGAGAACCAGGAAAAGATCTTCCAATTTACTACGCCAGCAGAGCGCTTAGTGCCACTGAAAAACGATATTCCACTATTGAAAAGGAATTCCTCGCTATAGTTTGGGCAGTTAAAAACTTTAGAACGTATCTTTTAGGCAAACATTTTAAAATCTACACTGACCATAAACCATTAAAAGGAATAGCTAATTTGAAGGATCAGGACACTAGATTAGGACGTTTCCGTCTAAAATTATTAGAGTATGACTTCGAAATTTGTTACAAACCAGGGAAAAGCAACCTAAATGCAGACGCTCTTAGCAGAATTACACCTGCAGATAATAAAGTTAGCGTAATAACAAGAGCAAAAAACCGAGCTTTAGAAGAGGTCGCAAACGATGAAATCAAAGGATCCTTAGAGGGAGAAGACACCGCGGTTTTCCTAACAGACTCAGAAGATATAAAAAAAATTTTGAAAGCTTTTCATGATACCTCAATTGCAGGGCATAAGGGATATTTAAAAACGTACTTAAGAATCAGAAAGCAATACAAATGGGAAGGCATGCAGCGCCAAATCAAATCATATATCGAATCATGCAAGCTTTGTCAAAAAAATAAAAGCTCACGGGTGGAGAAAATGGCCTATGACGATAACAGACACACCACATAGACCATTCGACAAAGTCTTCATGGACATAGTTGGTCCACTTCCCATCTCAGCTAGGAATAACAAATACATTCTGACATTTTTGGACGATTTCTCAAAATATTTCATTTGCGCAGCCATACCCGATGCAGAAGCCTCAACGGTTGCACGAGCATTTTTAAATGAAGTAATCTCAAAGTTTAATATTCCAAAAGCTTTAGTAACGGACAACGGAACAAATTTCATGTCAAATTTGTTTAGAGAAGTTTGTAAAATTCTTGGAATAAAGAAATCTCAAACTTCTCCGTACCATCCACAAGCCAACGGTGCTCTCGAAAGGAGTCACCGACCTCTTGCAGAATTTCTTCGAAATTTTGTCAACGAGGATGGCACAAATTGGGATGAATGGCTACATCATGCGATGCATGTACACAATAATACGGTCCATACAACAACAAAACAAACTCCGAGTAGAACACTTTTTGGCTTTGAATTCGAAATTCCACTCAAGTTAAAGAAAAAACCAAGTCCAGTATACAATCCAGACGATTATAGTAAAATTTTGCAATACCAAATTCAACGCAGTTACGAAATAGTGAGAGACAACCATAAAGCGGCAAAAGAGAAATCCAAAAATATTATGACAAAAAATTCTAAAGAGAGAGATATTGTACTCGGAGACAAAGTCTGGTTAAAGAACCAAAATCGAAAAAATAAATTCTCTCCAGTTTGGGAGGGACCATACGAAGTGATCTCAGAACCTACTACAACAAATGTAAGACTAAAAATTAGAGGAAGAGAGAAAACTTTTCACAAGAATTTAATAAAAATTTTTCACGACAAGAAAAATGTCTGCGCAGTTTTTTCAGAAAAGAATCAAAACACGAAAAAAAGTGATGTAGAAAATTCATTTAATAACTTAGGCATTAAAGGGTTAAAAACAGAGCACCAAAATCTGGCTGAAAAACAACTTAAATGCCCAAAAAACCAAGTCATCAAAAATAAGTCCAAAAACAGATATGATGACGTACCATGTTTCGACCACAGCCGAGTAAAATTAAAAGTCATAAATGAAAACGACTCGGATTACATACACGCCAATTACGTGAATGGAGTGCATTGGCCGAATGAGTATATAGCCACTCAACACCCATTAGTTAACACAGTCAGCGATTTTTGGCAGATGATTTGGGAACAAAATTGTTTTAATATTGTCATGTTAACAGGAGTGAACGAAAAAGGGTGTTATCGGTACTGGGGAGAAAATGAAGGGGATTTGTTCAATTGCAGAAATTTTAATATTAGGTGTAGTAAAAAGAAATCCATTATTTTTCCAATAGATGGCGTTATTTATCTGCATCTCGCGTTGTATAAGTCCGATCGTGTTCCGCTAGGGGGCATTAGAAAGATGACAGTTCCTACTAAAAAAGCTTTTTTGACACTTTTTTGATTGATTGATTCAGTTTTGTTTGAAGCTTGTCAAAGATGGACATCAGCAAAGAGAAAATTCGCTACATTTTACAGTTTTTCTTCGATAAGGGAGAAAACGCAAGCCAGGCGGCTGAAAATGTGAATAGCGTTTATGGACCTGATACTGTAACAGCCAATCATGCGCAATTTTGGTTTTCGTCGATTCCGTTCCGGTAACTTCGATGTCAAGGATGCACCACGCACTGGAAGGCCAATTGTCGAAAATGTCCATAAAATCATGGAAATTATCGAGTCCGACCGTCATGTTAGCACTGTTTTCGATTGCAAAAGAGCTAAAGATTGCACAAAAAACCGTTTGGAACCATTTGAATAAGGCTGGATACACAAAGAAGCTCGATGTATGGGTGCCCACACGAGTTAACGCAAAAAAACCTCATAGACCGAATTTCCATCTGCGAATCGCTGCTGAACCGCAACAAAATCGACCCATTTCTGAAGCGGTTGGTGACTGGTGATGAAAAGTGGGTCACTTACGACAACGTCAAGCGAAAACGGTCGTGGTCGAAACACGGTGAACCGGCGGAAACGGTGGCCAAGCCAGGATTGACGGCCAGGAAGGTTTTGCTGTGTGTTTGGTGGGATTGGCAGGGAATTATCTACTATGAGCTGCTCCCATACGGCAAAACTCTTAACTCGGAACTCTACTGTCAACAATTGGACCGTCTGAAGGAAGCAATCGCCCATAAGCGGCCAGCTTTGGCCAATGGAGAGGAATTGTGTTCCATCAGGAACAACGCCAGGCCACAACATCGATAGTGACTCGCCAGAAGCTCCGAGAGTTTGGTTGGGAGGTTCTTCTGCATCCACCTTATAGTCCGGACCTGGCACAAGTGATTACCATCTGTTCCTGTCCATGGCGAAAAATTTTGGTGGTGAAACATTCGCTTCAAGAGAGGCTTCTGAAATTCGACTGTCTCAATTTTTTGCTAATAGGAACGAGGGCTTCTATGAGAGAGGCATAATGAAATTACCTTTAAAATGGCAACAAGTTATCGAACAAAACGGCGCATATTTGACCTAAATCGGGTCATTCTAACTATCTTAAATAAAGCCCTCAATTTAATGCAAAAATAATGGATTTCTTTTTACTACACCTAATATTAAAACCATGAAAGGAAAAGAGAAAAAATATTTTGTCCAAAGCAAATTAAGAATAGCGAACATAAGAAAGGAGGAAGAACGCATTATTGACCATTGGCAATTTCTTTCATGGCCAGATGGGAAAACAACAAATTCTAATTGCCTTTTAAATTTTTGGAATAAAATCAGAAATAATCAAAAAGCAGCAGAATGTATCAATAAGACGTACCCAAAATTGGTCATACACTGTAAGGCGGGGATTAACCGCACCGGCATGGTCATAGCAGTAGATTTGGCACTTTCAGCCATGCAGGAAAATTTAGAAATCAATTTACATAAAATAGTGGAACATATAAGAACACAGAGAGCATGCAGTTTGACCTGTAAAAATCAAGACAAAATGCTACAAAAAATCTTAAAAGCCATAATGAAAACATAAATTTTTATTTTTATTTTTTTTAAATTTTTTTTTCTTAACATCTAAAAAGCATTACAATGACTAAAATTCACAATTTCATCCCCAAAGGACAGTCCGCTTGAGTCGGTATTTTCCATCGGCACCAAGACAAGGGCCGAAGTTGATTTTTACATCTCGATTCATCGAGAAAAAATCATCGAAAGACATCCTCCTTTGAATACGGCATTTCGGTTGAGGTTCATGCGACCCAACCCCAAAAAGAGAATGTCTTTTGATCACATCACGTTTCCCCTCTTCCGAGACACAACCTTGGATGGCCAAAAGCTTCACATTATCCATAAGGCTGCAATTCCGGTCATACGCCCTGGCATGAGTGAGCACAGTATCCAATCGATTCTGATGCCCCGGATCGATATAGCGGAACCGCTTCATCGATTGATAAGTCAACCGCAGACGACTTTCAATGACTGCAGCGATAACGGGAGCCACCGTCCGAAAGATTGCCGGGTACATATAGTACGCCGGCATATACTCTGCCAATTCTAAATAAAACCCCTGGAGACCATAGCAATGGTAGTCCCAAGAAAAAATCGCGAGTAAATCGAATAACGAAACCATGACAATAAATTAACGAATCGACTGAGAAAGAATTAAAGCAGGCAAAACAATATATAGGCAAAAAATTGAAAGGTCAACAATATAAAACCAAATATTAATAAAAGTAGGCATAGTGGGTTAACAATAGCACTACATTTTCAGATAATTCCAGTCATCGTTTTTCTCGTCACAACCATTAATGGGAGTCTGATGGTGTCCCCAATTAACGAACAAAAAGGCTTTATTGAGGTTCACATGTTCAAACTGAAATCGTAAAGGATGCGTACACCATTCTGCACATAGTCCACCCCGCAAGAGATTGCAAGCATGCTCAACTCGATGGAAGACTACATAAACAAAGTAACCATTTACAACAAATTATTGTTATTAAACGAAATCCAAAACAATTAGACTAAAATTGCAGTCCATAACCCTTACGAACATAAACGCAGAAGGAGAGGGTTAATAAACGCAATAGGCACAGCAACCAAATGGTTATTCGGGGTCATGGACGACCAGGATAGACAGGAAATAGAAGACCACCTTACAACAGTAGTAGAAAATGATCACAACGCAATAGAGGGCCTTAACGAACAGATAACCATTAACAATCATTTCAACGCCACCCTAGGAGCACTAAAAGTAGCAATAGAACAGGACAGACAATTTTTGAACACAATAGACTCGAAAAATATAAATATCTCAAACCACCAAAGGTTCATTGATCAAATGTTTAAATTAAATAGTATCGAAAACAAAATAAATCTGATTCAGGATAGCGTAGCAGCAGCAAAAAGCGGTATAATATATCCAAGCATTTTAACTCCAGAAGAGATAGACAAATTCAAAATAGATTTCTTTAAATTGAAATTTCTTAGAGTAGGGATATTGTCCCATGCACAAAATTCAATAATAATTGTGATTAAGGTCCCCCGAAACCTAATACAGACAGAAGTCAACCTAATCACTCCAGTCCCTAATAAGGAATTTTTCGAGATAATGGCAAATGATGAGTTAGTGACCGAAATAGACGGAAATTTTTTTCATTCCAAGAAAACTCCATCTTAAAGGAATTAAAAAGAAGTCAGCATTGTGCTATCCAGGATAATTGCAATTTTATTTTTAATAACAAAACATTCATCAAGTATATCGATGAAGGAACCGTATTAGTGAAAAACGCTAAAAAAGTACTCAAACTTGCGACAAAAGAAATATAACTTTAACCAATAACGCCCTTATAACTTTTTCGAATTGCAGTATCACAATTCAAAAAGAAAATTTTTTCAATTCTCATATCATGATGGAAGAGAAATACTTTTACTCGGATAAAACATTAAATCTTAATAACACACCAATAGTTTTCGAAGACATAATAGTAAATAGTTTTAAAAATAGACCATACATAAAGGAGCAGATTTTTCATCGCAACGTATCATATGGCATTAGTGGCACACTTCTATTGATAATTATAGGGGGTTAATAGGTTATATTTTATTTTTTAAAAGAAGATCGGTAAGAGTAGAAGTTAAACAGGAAAACAAGAGAAAGCCAAACATTAAGCGGAACGAAAGTGTTCGAACAATTCTGAAACGATACAAAGAAACAGAAAAAACAACCGGAGTTTAGTACGCTACACTTTAAAGTCAAGAACATTAAATTAGACCACGCGTATTCGCCGTGGTAAATATAAAGTCCCTTGGCATACTAAATCACTTAAAATTCTAAAAAATCTAAGGAATAAATTTTACAAAAAAAATTTGCTACAACTGGTAATTCATTAATTTTTCATAGGTACAAAATTTATTCTCGAGAGTTTAACTTCCTCGATAAATATCTGTTTAAACTCTACATTGCGAGGTTTGAAGATAAAATTAATATTAATCCCAAAGAATTTTGGAATTATATTAATTCTAAGCGGAAAACCTCAAATATCCCATCAGGAATGTTTCTTGGCAATAGATCTTCGTCTTCCCTATTAGAAACATGTAACTTTTTTTGTGAATTCTTTCATTCAAATTTTGAATTACCTATTGAGTCTCATATGAATGTAACTTTTCCAAATACCCCATTAAATATAGGTTTTTTGGAGGTGACGAATTCTGATATCCTAAATGGAAATAGTAGACTTAAATATTCTGCCAAACCAGATATTGATGGTTTTTTGACTTCGCTATTTAAGAATTGCAGTAACTGTATTGCGGAACCGCTGAAGTTAATCTGTAATCTGTCTTTAAAGGCAGGTGTATTTCTTGATGGCTGGAAGGTGGCTGCTATAACGCCAATTTTTAAATCTGGTAACAAGAATGATATTACTAATTATAGACCAATCTCTAAATTGTCAACTTTTAGTAAACTGTTCGAGGCTATTGTTAAAGCGAAAATATTCTTCGAAGTTAAAAGCCTTATATCTCCTTCACAACATGGGTTTTATCCAGGGAGATCAACTATAACGAACTTTTGTGTTTTCAGTGAATATTGTTTGTCCGCAATTTTGAGTGGTTACCAAATCGATGGGGTGTATATGGACTTTGCTAAAGCATTCGATAAAGTTTATCATGCTCTCTTGATATTAAAATTAGCCGCGATTGGTTTTCATTCGAATATTCTTAACTGGTTTAGTTCTTATCTTTCTGGAAGAAGCTGTTACGTCAAAATTGATAACGTAAAATCGTTTCCTTTTTTGGCCTCGTCAGGGGAGTATTCTTGGCCCCCTCCTGTTTATAATTTTTATAAATGATATATCTCAAGTTATCAAGCATAGTCAATTCTTTTATTTGCTGATGACCTCAAGGTTTTCAAGAAAATAGAGAGTGTAGCTGATGTTACTGCAATGCAATATGACATTGATTCGATTAATGGGTGGTGTAATAAAAATCAATTGCATCTAAATATAAATAAATGTGTCTCTATAGGCTATAGCAAGTTGGTCTCTCCGATTTATTCAGAATACCGTATAGGTTCAAACAGCCTTCAGAGGGTTGATATCGTGAAAGATTTAGGTATTGTCTTCGACAGCAAGTTTTATTTTAATGACCACATATCGTTTATACTTGCAAAATCGTATTCAACACTTGCATTTATTCGTCGAAATAGTGTTTATTTCAATAATCCCTATACCTTCAGGGCTCTTTACGCATCAATGGTACGCTCTAAGCTAGAATATGCTTCTGTGATTTGGAGTCCGTGCTATACCAAATATATATATCGACTTGAGCGTGTTCAAAAATCATTTTTACGGTTGGCTTTACGTAGTTTCAATTTCCATGCCTATTATCCTTCTTATGAAGCCCGTTGTCAACTTATTGGGTTGAAAACCTTAGAAACTCGGCGAAAAATAAGCTGCTTGCTTTTTATATCTGATATAGTTGGAGGAAGGATAGACTCTCTATCCCTGTTAAAATTACTGCATTTCAATGTCCCTAGGATCAATCTAAGAAATAATGCAATTTTTTATTTAGGTGTATGCCGAACCAACTATGCATCTAATGCGCCTATTTATAGATCCTTAAGCTTGTTCAACTTGGTATCCGTGAACTGCAATATTGAATTCACTTATTCCAAAGATAAGCTTAAACAAATATTAAATACCCATTTTTTATTTTATAATTGTAGTTAATTAATTTTAAGAAATCGAATGCGTGGTCTGTTAGAAATTGGAAATTTCATTGACCTAACCAATAAATAAATAAATAAATAAATATAAAGAACTAAAAAATCGTATGTCAGAAAAAAAAGCAAGCCAGTCGTAATAATCCGAATCAAAATGCATTCCAAAACCCAATTTTGTCACAACCTAATAAATCCAGCGCTCCAGTGACTAATAAAATGTCCTATGCAAATGTTGCTAGCTCTGCCATAAGTGCCCATTCTGCCCCTCAACGGCAGAACGATAGCTTGGAATCCATGTTAGTCAGTCTGACACAGTGTATGACACAATTTATGTCGCAAATGCAAAACACACTCCAGGAGTTACTAAGAGCACAAAACCAGTTGCTCCAAATTTTAACTGCACAAAAATGAGTTTATTTATTATATCCTCATGGAATGCAAATGGTATAAATCAGCGTAAGCTAGAATTATCACATTTCCTCTCAAACTACTCTATTGATGTGATGCTTATTTCGGAGACACATCTAACAGATAAAAATAATTTTTCGCTATCAGGCTATAAATTTTACAAAACAAACCACCCCGATAGAAAAGCACATGGAGGAACAGGTATATTGATTCGTAATAGAATTAAACATTTCCCTGTTGAACCTTTCGCAAAAAATTACTTCCAAGCAACTTCAGTTTCTATTGAAACCTGTGGTGCAAATTTCATTTTGTCAGCAATATATTGCCCTCCACAATTCTCAGTCAGCGAAAATCACTTTAATGAATTTTTCAACACCCTTGGAACTAAATTTTTAGCAGCAGGCGATTATAATGCAAAACACACCCATTAGGGCTCTCGTCTGATCTCTCCAAGGGGTAGACAATTAACAACACACTGATAAATAGCTCCAGTACTCTAGGATTTATTTCGCCCGGACATCCCACGTGTTGGCCAACAGATCGAAATAAAATACCAGATCTCATAGACTTTGCCATTACAAGAGGCTTTGATAATTTGCGTATTTCAACGTCGATTTGCTACGAAATGTCCTCAGATCATTGTCCTCTACTAATAGAAATTTCAGAAAACATAAGAACAACATGCCCCCCTTTTAGACTGACCACTTCAAAAACGAATTGGGTTAATTATAAAAAGTATGTTGCAACACACATACACTCCGAATATACAATATGTAATGAAAGTCAAATCGATGAAGCGGCAGCAACCCTGAATTAAATATTAACTTCAGCGGCGGAGCATTCTACCCCAAAAACCTTTGAGCCTGCCGTTAGAAATTTTCATGATACTAATAGTCATATTGAAAGATTATTGCGAGAAAAACGTAGATTGGGAAGAGAATGGCAACAACATAGGTCCCCTGGCAGTAAAGCTAGACTCAATACAGCTTCAAAGCAACTTAAAACTGCTCTTCAAAAAGACCAAGACAGGAAGAACTATAATTTCATTTCAAATCTTGCACCTAATAGCACGTCGAAAGAGTCATTATGGGGAGCTTTCAAAATAAAAAATTCACCCATAGAACATGAATCTCCCTTAAGGAATTCAAGAGGAAACTGGGCAAGAAGTGATGAGGAAAAAGCGTCAGTCTTTGCTCACCACTTGTGCTCCGTTTTTCTGCAAAAACCCACCGGTAAACGGCCTTAGATTTCCCCTCTGCGAGGTGAACAACCAAATTATCCCTAAAACATTTAATGCCAATGAAATAAAATGCATAATTAAGGAAAATTTTTGCGAGAAAAAATCTCCAGGCTATGACTATATAACCCCAAAAATGATCAAGGAATTGCCATACATTGCTCTTGCGTACACAGCACGACTTTTTAATGCTATTGTGAGCTTCTCCTACTTCCCTGTGATATGGAAAGAATCGGTCATCATGATGATACTGAAGCCCGGAAAAGACCCGACGACAGCCAGCTCATATCGCCCAATAAGCCTTCTCCCCTGCTTATCTAAGCTCTTCTTATAAAAAAAACGCCATACATCCACGAGAATAACTTAATCCCTGCACATCAATTTGGCTTTAGAAAAAAACATGGAACTATTGAACAGGTAAGTCGAATCACTCGTGAAATTCGTAACGCCTTCGAAAAAAAAAAAATATTGTTCTGCAATATTCCTAGATATCGCTCAAGCTTTCGACAAAGTGTGGCATGGGGGTCTTATTGCTAAAATAAAGTCCCTACTCCCTCAAAACTTTCACGAAATTCTTATATCGTACCTCCAAAATAGATTCTTTAGAGTAAGAGTTAATGAATTTATAACGAAAAAATTTGAAATTAAAGCAGGAGTCCTGCAAGGCAGTGTAATAGGCCCCTCTCTTTACCTTCTTCTAACAGCCGACATCCCCACTAGTGATAATATTGTAATGTCAACTTTTGCTGATGACACAGCATTATTGAGCTGCCACCGCGATCCCATGGAAGCATCAAGAATCCTACAAGAACATAAGCAATTAATTGAAAATTGGCTCTCTACCTGGCGAATTAATGTAAACGAAGGTAAATGTAAACATATTACATTTACGCTTAGAAGAGGTATAAGCCCTGCTATTCTCCTTTAAGGGGTTTCCATCCCCCAAGTAAATAGTGTAATCTACTTAGGAGTCCACTTAGATAAACGATTAACTTGGCGAAAGCACATCGAAGCAAAGAGGACCAATCTGAAACTTAAAGCATTAAAAATTCACTGGCTAATTAACTATTGCTCCCCTCTTAATATGGAGTATAAAATTCTATTATATAATAGTGTATTAAAGCCAATCTGGTCTTATGGCATTGAGTTGTGGGGAAATGCCTGCGCATCCTCTATAGAAATAATCCAAAGAGCTCAATCGAAAATTTTTAGAATCATTACAGGTGCTCCATGGTACATACGTAATGAAAGCATTCACCGCGTCTGCAAGTCCCACTTATTAAGGACGAAATCGTTCGCCTAAAATCATCCTATCATGAGAAGCTAAGGAATCACTCTAATCAGCTGGCAAGATGCCTTAACAATACAACACGTCGAACACGGTTAAGAAGAAAGGACCTTCCGTCCGCTTCTATTATTTTGGAAACATAACACCGATACTCTGTTATCTGCACCTCGCTCGTGCATGTCAGACGTTTGGCCAATTAAGGAATCATACAGATTTAGGCACCTCGCTCGTGCACGCTCAATGCTCCTAACTACCATCAGAGTAGCCGTTCCAGCCAATCAATTTTACGCACCCTGCTCGTGCGCACCGTACGCTTATCCAACCAAGGATTCACTAAGCTTGACGCACCTCGCTCGTGCATGATCAAGACTCATCCAAGCAACGGACGCGGCTTAACAGTAATAAGTCCTCAGCAGCCCAGTTTCTCAAATAGAGGCCCGTTGGAATCAAAACTATTATATCTCTGTATAAATAGTTAAGTTATATTTAAAAAATAAGATTTGAATAATTACTGTTCGTTCCCACCCAAAGAAAGATCCAGTAAAGAGAAGGAAAGTTTAAATAAAAAAATAAAAAACAAAAAGATTATTAAAAAAAAAATTAAATATGAAAATGTGCTGGAAAGAAGACTTTCAGTCAATTTATATTGAATTTCATTCAATTTGAGTTCAAAAATTATAAAAAAATTCAAATGCCCTAATACTTTCGACGCGCTCAACAAACTTTGATCGAAATAAATGTCAGTTCTCCTTTATTTGGTTTCGTCAGTGCTACCTCAAACGAAAAGTAATACTTTTACAAGTCTCCAAAGTACTTTTTTTACATTTTGTTTTGGGTGGAATCAGGCAAACAAAAAGTTATCGAATAAAAATTCCGATTGCATTCCGCTTCGGGATTTTATACCTTTTCCGAAGGAAAGGGTATATTAAGTTTGGCTCGGAGTATGTAACACGCCAAAGGAGTCGCGATAGATATAGACATATATATATATTCTTGATCAGGGTGACAAGAGGAGTCGATCTAGCCATGTCTGTCTGTCTGTCTGTCTGTCTGTCTGTCGGTCACACTTTAGTTTTTCGTAATTTACTCCTAAGCCATGAAAGATATCATATTGAAATTTGGCATGGACTTGAACCAGGTAAATGTCCGAAAAACTTCATACAAAATTCGTAGTCCCTTCTTGGGTCGTGGGAAGTGGTTCAGAAGTTTCAAAAATCAGGTTTTTAACGTTTTTCGTGGATAACTTTTTTACAATACATCCCAGCTTATTGAAATTTAATGTGTGTATAGCCACTATGTAGACTTAAGCTTTCGCTGAAAAAAAATTGCGACATCGCTAAAACTATGGTCATCATCCTACACATTAGAAAAAAAACACTCTTTCTCTTATTCTCACATCTGTATACAAAAATGATTTTTTTTTTGCTTCTTCTGGTTGTGTATTTTGCCGCCAAATAAAGTCGTCACTTATGGTTACATTTTGACCATGACCACCATTCGCGAAATTTGCAAAAATTTATTTTCACTATTTTGAATTGAGTATTTCGCAGCTAGACAAAATATCCTCTAACGGTTAAAACTTGACCATGCTCACCATCCGCGAAAATTTTGTGCTTAATAATAATCTCGAGTTTTAGAAGCTAAATCGAAGTACAGATAAGGTATAAATAGATATCCAAGCTAGAACAACGAAAACGGCATACATTTTTGTTAAGGTAATGTTTTAACATATTTCAGGCTGAGGAATAGGTATGTGTGCAATCGGCTTAGCCGATGTAAACTTCTTTACTTGTTATACTTGTGTTGCTTATGGAAACGAAAATTTGTATTGAAGTGGACACTTAGCTTAACAACGAAATAATTGTCGAAAACCATTCGCAAAAGTTACTTGACAACGCTCGGAGTACAAGTTGCTTTGTTTTTTCCTACAATTTTCGATAGTTTGTCC
>JAIPUU010000187.1:0-15976 GCA_020466095.1 Chlorops oryzae
GTTTTGTTTATTTGGTATTCAAAAAGCACTTTCGAGATGAGAGAGCGTGAAAAAAATATCACTTAAGCGCATGAATGCCAATTGGGTGAAGTGGTTGATCCCCTTTTTGGCTGTGAACCTTTTGAGCTTATGGGTCCCTTGTTGAGCACAATACAGGGCGAAGAAAAATTCATAACGCATGATTACGAATAAACGTTGACCACGAAAAATATTTTTAATCATTTTTGCGCTGGCCATTTGAATTTAGTCCTCAAAATGAGTTCAATTATTTATGAAAAAATTACCATTAGAAAAGTGACACGCTTTTAAAACCCTTTATGCTGCCATTAGAAAATAGCAAATAAAAAAAATAAATAAAAATTTTTCAATCGTAATAAAATAAAACTGTGTCTATTTTAAAACACTATGAAAATAGCCCTTGTCTACACCCGAAATCCTTAAAATTCAAATGAAAAAAAACACAGCCACCCTGTATAATACAAGCTTTGCATTGATATACATTTTATGACTCTCAAACCGTGGTCTTAACTTTAAAATACCTTTTTTGTGTCATGAGTTTTCAAGTCGTGAGGCTGTTTAACGCATCTGTTGCTATTTGGCTGAATTTTCCTCACGTACCTGCACATAAAGCGGATGATATCAAAGGTATCAGAGTGATTTTTATAAGGTTAAAGCAATGAGCTACATCATACATATTCGAACATGTAAAAATTTCCAAAATAAACGATGACACACACAAGTGACTAAAGATCGATATTTAAGGTCAACTAAGTTGCAAAACAATCCTTGATGTTGTTTTTATTTAGTGTTCCATTTGAAGTTTAGGTTACAACGCAAATATAGGATAATTCCGCGATTCATTCCATTGACAGAATACGGAGAGGTCATAATGCTGATTATCACAGGTAGATTGTGTTCGTTGACAAATTCTGAACTTATTTTTCAACAACAATTGCTGCCAATAAGGAGAGAGAGAACACATTCAAATCAACATTATTTTATAATTAATATTACATTTTAGTGATTAGAAAAACACAGTAAAGCAATTCGCAGTCTTCTAAATACCCTTTTAAAATTTATCCCCATTTAAAGTGAGTATTTTCTGTTCTAAAAAGTGTCTCATGTTGTGAGTCACGCTTTGACTCAAGCATTTAGACCTAAATGTTCCCTCTTGTTCCGTCTCTGAGAACTCGATCGACTCGGCAAAAAGACGGACATAAGGAAATCAACAATAACAGGCAGTGACACCAGCAACGCGGAAGTGCAATGTTCTTTGGCAATATTACAGCGGACAAACGACAAGAACAAAAAGAAATTGCAAGACATTGAAGTGCTATTGCGTATAAGCTGATTCAACCCTTTCACTGTATATAAACGGAGTTTCGATCAACGGAAAAGCAGACTGATCTTTACGTAATTCCGGAAGACGTCTCAGCTCTATCTCACGTACTATCAAGAAGCCATGACAAATTGAGTTAAATATTAAAACATAGAGCAGTACACTGAGCGAACGTAACCATGATTTTTTTAAAAGGGCGCATTGTTATTCACAGTCCTTTTGATTTTCGAGCAGAACGAAAATTTCAAAAGAAAAATTGTTGAGTCAACAACATTTTTGGTTGAATTGAAAGGAAATATGTTTAATTACATTTCTTTTCGTTCGGTATAATTCTCATTTGTTTTATAAAATAAGACATATAAGATATGTATTCATCTTAGAACTTTTTAAGCATTGCGAAAGCAGTCACTACAATGGAGTGACTAAATCGGATGAAGTCCATCCGATGGCTATTTTTTGAGTCATGTTCAGCAGAGTGCTCTATGGCCATTTGCTTTGAACGTTAATTACATTTTTTTTGACATTTCTTCTTGTATAGGTATTTTTTTTTTGAATTTTTTTAAAAAATATCTTGTCATTTCAACTATGTCCGTGGTTGGTTCAACAATTTAAATTTAAATCCATTTTTGAAAATTATCATTTCAATTCAACCTGAAATATGGTTGATTCAAAAGGAAAATTTTTTATTTTTTCAACAAGAAAAATTGTTAAAATTAAAAATATTCCTTGTTGAAGCCGATTTGTATGTTTTTCCTTTTGATTTAACCAGTTTTCTGGTTGATTTTTTTCTCTGTGTATCAAGTAAATATAACGAGTTTAGGATTCGTACTGATTTCTGTGTAGACATAAGGATTTCTATTTTATAAATAACAGGATTGTAACTGTCAATTTTATCTTTTATTTAAAAAGGAATATAGGATTGTATGACGTGCGTGCCAACCAAAGTGCCACGGCGTCATACCATTTAATCCCCGTATCCCAACACTTATAATTGATTAGCTGAAAGATTTAAGGATATTTTATCTTATTGAAAATAAGCTGTCATAAAACCTTAATGTACTCCTTTGCTTGGTGGGCACAATATATGAGAGAGAAAAGTTTCGCAGGGTTTTACATTGGGAAGTTGATACAATGGCCGTTTATTTAGAAGTATTCCGGGAGCATACAGTGAATAAATAGGGAAATAAACTTAAAACATAAAATTATAGATACTTTGATTTAAAACAAACGCCTAAAGTTAATCTTAACTGTGAAGGGGCTAAAAACATTATCAAACGTTAATAGAACTATGTTTTATTAAAAATAATAATTGAGGCAAATGTGGCCAACAAGAATGTGCCAGCACCATTGGCGTGGGTCTCACTAAACAGTGAAAGTGCCACGAAAGGAACTCCTTCGCAAAAGTAGTGGTGATCTATGGTTTTCACGATATTTTGGTTTCGCAACAAGGGGGGCCCAGCTATCGAAAGAGGCCCCCAATAGCGTCCCTCTTCTAGGTAAAAAGTGGCAAACTTTCCCTGGTTTTTTTTTGTTTGTGTTATTTTTTTGTGGCGAGGGGAAAGAAGTTGTAGTACATATGTTATAAAACCCGGCTGGAAATTGCCTAGAGAAATCTAGTTACTGGTAAGCAGTGGCGTGTCCAGAGAAATACTGCTTTGATAGTGCTTATATTTTCCACAGTGGTATATTGAACAATAATAAGATATTAACCCAAAAAATTTTGGGGGGGCTAGAGGAAGTTTAGAGAGTTATGGACCAAAAACCAAAAAAATCCGAAAATTTCACAACGTCCGATTTTGATGAAAATTTATATATAGAATAAGTGAAAAATTCTAAGAATTTTAGGACTAAAATTTTTTAAAAAAACTGTTCCTTTCTGGACCAGTTTGGAACTAGACCCTAACTAGACTAGTTGTAATCGGTTTCTTGAAAAAATTTTGACGCCAAAATTCTTAGCATTTTTTTCTTATTCTATATATAAATTTTCATCCAAATCGGACGCCATAAATTTTTCGGATTTTTTTGGTTTTTGGTCCATAACTCTCTAAACTTCCTCTAGCCCCCCCAAAAATTTTTGGGTTAATGTCTTATAATTGTTCAATATATCACTGTGGAAAATATAAGCACTATCAAAGCAGTATTTCTCTAGACACGCCACTGCTGGTAAGGGCCTAGCTAGTGCCTAACTAGTGCTTAGCTGGATTTGCCCAACTAGATAAATCTAGTCTGGCGCTAGTTAAGCGCTAGCTAGAGTCACCCCTGCAGGGGCGATGACTACACTGAAAAAATTTTGCATCGTTGTTTCTACGATAGGAAGACATAGAAAAATATAATAGAATCTACTTAAAATACAATAAGTTTTACTGTAAATCCAATAGTTTCTACCTATATTGATATAATAAAACTAGCAAGCTCAAATCATATCTCGCGATGGCCTAGTTGAAATGTGCTAGATTTGTAATCGGAAAAGTCCGAGTTCGAACCCTGCCGCAGGCCATCGAATTTGTTGAAAAATGGAGAATAAAACAGACAGCTCTTTCATGAAATTCCTATGGAATCATTTTTTTTATTTTTTAAGCATAAAAAGATTGGTAAAATCTTTTATTTCCCAGTTTTTTAAATAACGTAAATGTTAAATTATCTACTTTCCAAAAAAAAACCCTCGCTAGAGCAGGGATCGAACCCGCCGACAAGAATTTACTAGCCGGGCGCTAGGTAGAAATTACTTGCCGGGCGCTAGGTAGAAATAACTAGCCGGGCGCTATCTAGCCGAAGCATTAACAAACTAGGAAGGCGCTAGCTAGACTTTACTAGCTAAGCCCAAGATATAAACTAGCTAGGGCCTAGCTAGCGCCGAGATAGAATTTCCAGCCGGGAATTTGTAGGGCACAATGCAGGAAATGCCGCCCCATCCAACCTGCCTCAATAAAAATACCTTCATAAAAATTTAAATACGATTTCGCGTCTGGGGCTCCTGCCCCCATCGGCCCCTCCCTGCTACGCTACTGAAGCCGGAGTAAGTTGAGGAATCGAATTTCGACTTGGTTCGTTCATTAATTTATAAAAGTTTGTAATTTATTAGCAAATTGTTTAATCGAAAATCAATAGATCAATATAAGATGCATATCCAGACTGCAACGGAACATAGGATTTGTGTACAGTAGAATGATGTCTGTGATTGTTTTATTAATTTCGTGCAGCAATGTTCAACGATTGAAATGTATGTAGATAAAACGAGTAATAGTTGTAAGCTAAATGATGTAGGCTTTATAGACTCAAATGTTGGTTCGAGTATTTACATATGTTGCATAGCCAATAAACTCGAATGAATCTCGAGTTGTTATCCTATGTTAAATGCATACGAAAAATATGTATAAACTGCAACGCGCACAGGAACGTTGGTGTATCAGTCAGATTGAGCATGACCACACAATACCCGATACACTAGTCGCATTCGACTCTGATATTGAACTACAAACCATAGAATTTCGAGTTGAAGTTCGACGTTTGATGTTACTTTCGGTATCATTTGCGTATAAGGGAATTCCTCCGAACTAAGTAGAATACACACAAAGATCGAGTTAGAACCAACTCGAAAAATAAGATTGTCGAAGGTTACACCTTCATCGAAAGTCAGTGCGTGATTTTTATATTTGACGTTTCTGAATTTATATATTGGAGCATTTAAGAAAACATGCTCGAACATATTCAAAGCAAAGTTTATCTAAGCAATTTGCATAAATATCAGCTCAGCAGAATATGAAATGTATCATGCTGCAGTAAAGAATGTGAAACTTTTATTTCGTGCAGCAATGTTCAACATTGAAATGTATGTAGACAAACGGTAATAGGTAAGTATAAAGTACTGTAAAATTACTAGATCAAATTTGCAATTTACATATCTTGCTGACCTAAATCAAAACGCAATTACTTAGCCAGTGAAATGTACGAAAAAAATTAAAACAAGTAAGGTATTACCTTTCAGAAGAGATATTGATCTCACTGCAATACCCGATACGACAGTGCTTCGTCTAATGAACAAAATCAAGAATTTTAACGCTTCACGCCATCTCACTTATGGTATCATTTGGAAAGGGAATTCCTGCGCTAAGAGTTATACCCAACGATATTAGAACCCCAAAAATATGTGTGTGAAGGTTACACCTTTTCAAAGTCAGTGGTTTTTTTATATTTACGTTTTGAATTTATTATATTGGAGCATTTAAGAAAACATTCAACATATTCAAGCAAAGTTTATTTAAGCAATTTTCATAAATATCAGCTCATTAGATATCGAAATTAGTCATTCTGCCAGTAAAAATGTGAAACTTTTCTTTTGATAATTTGAAATTTTGCAAAGAATTAAGAAAAATACTTAAAATTACCTTGTTTTTTGAACAATATCTTCTGACTTCCGCTTACTTCCAGTGATATTTTCAAAATATTAAAACCATTATTTATTACCTTTCAGAAGAGATATTGATCTCCTGCTACTTGCTACTGAATGTTTTATATAAAGAATTTTAACGCTTCGCCATCTCACGTTATTTTCTTTGGCAAGGCTGGGCTGGTTATACCCAACATATTCTGTGTCGGGTGTATATTGCGTTTGTGTGGTTGTTTGTAACACCCAGAACCAGTCGGGATAAACCATACAAAATAAATATAGAAATTATCAGTGGCACCATTAGATTCGATTTAGCCATGTCCGCCCGTGTGTCTGTCTGTTTGTATACAGTTTTCTTATCGAAGGAGTTGAGTTATCTTGACGGATTTTGGTGTGCGTGCTCACGGAGATGAGTAAGAACCCAGCAAACATTTACCCTTACTAAACAATTGGAAGTAATTTGCGCCCGCAAACAAAAAGCTTGGATCCAAGTGTTGGAATTTATTTGGAATTCAAGTGTAAATAACCAAAACGGCTCCCTTTTTATTCAATTGGATTTCAGATTGAAAAACATATAAATCCAAGCAATCGAATTAAATATTTTCCAAGCCTAAACAAGCAGTACCAATCCGATGTAGGCGGGTTCAATCCCCGCTGCGGCGAATGTTTTTTTCTTTTTTTTTTTTTTGAATACTTACTTAGATAATATAACATTTAAATAATATTTCAAAACTTAGAGGAATATCTAGCTTTCATCCAAACATTTAAAAAAAAAAAAATTTTTTTTAAAGCACATGTGTATGCATTGCGTTTCTGACGACCGGATATGAACCTAAATTTATAACTGTCAACTTCCTTTCTCCCCTCTAAGTGGATCAAATTTTACCACAGATATCCTTCTACGTCCCACTTTTTCCGCAATCTTTTTTCACCCGCGACAGGTATCGAACTCGAGCCCTTCAGGTTACGAATCGCTACACGCTCCCATTACGCTACCGAGAGATCTGATTCGTGCGTGCTAGAATTAATATATTAACGTTCGAAAAAAATCGAACTGTAGACACCTCGTATGTATGTACGATGTATGTACGGATTTGCGAAGTACTTGAAAAATTTAACGTTTCCCAAACACATTTGGAAAGCGTTTGGGAAATGTTTGCGAATTTAATATAGCACATATATGCTTCGAAAAAGTTTGGAAAATTTCTTGGAAACAAATGAATAGTAAGCACCTTTGTAAAAAGCTTAAGCAAATGTTTGCTGGGAACAAGTTCGAGAAAAGACCTGATGACCATTTTTAATGGTACCTGCAGCACAAGGGTCCGTTATGAAAACCACAAAAACCGCTCTAAAACCGGAGTTTCAGTCTTGTCCTTTAAAATTTTTGAAAAAAACTATCACAGTGCTATGAATGTTGAAAGAGAAATACAGACATAGGTTTGCTTCCACCTTGGGGAACCTTGTTGTAAAGTCGAAATTTTGTAATATTTTTAAAATCAATTATAATCTTGGTTATATTGGTGATACCAAAATTAAATATATTGGCTTATAAATTAAGGTTTAATATGTAGTATTGGGAAAATGTCCTCAATTGCTATTTTTCCGAACAAAAATTGCAGCTGTTCCATAATAAATGTAGGTACCGATGTTCTTAGCTGTCAAATATATCGAGATTTTAGCTTGCCAATGCCACGCGATAGCCAACCAAACTATCCACAACCACAATTTCTAGTTCGGTTTTCAGTACGGCAGGTCAATTTTTTTCAGAGGCCATCCATAGTGGGCACCTCTTTTTGGGGACAATTTAACATGATAAATTAGGTTTGCGCTGGTAATAAGAAGTAATAATTTACAACAGATTGTAAAGAACTTCAAGTTCAATTTAAATAGAACGGGGAGTAGATTATTTAGGATATTATTTAAAGAGTGAAATTAGAAATAAATAACAACAAATCATCGATCTCATGTTTTATTTTAAAGAGAAATCTCTTCGAAGTGTGATGTTGAAACAAGGTTCTCGATTATACGGTAGTGAAACAGAGAGGCAATTGCTTTCCTTTCCAAAGATGGTATTACCAAAGGTCACAGCCTTAAGTGGTTCAATACATAGCAGCTTATTCTTTGACTATTATTGAAAATTAAACATACCCTCCCCGAAAACACTCACAAAGTCCTACAATCCTACCTCTCTGAAAGGAAGTTCAAAATCAAATATGGAACACACACGACATATTAATATGACATTTCAGCAGGTGTCCCCAAGGTAGTGTCCTAGGGCCCCTGATATACCTGATTTACACGGCTGATCTGCCTGTATCCCCAGAACTCTTCACATCTACATTTGCAGACGATACAGCAATTTTGTATGCACACAGCGATCCTGTGGTCGCCTCTCGAGTTCTTAATAATCATCTTCATACTGTTGAAGACTGGCTTGCGAACTGGAGAATAAAAGTAAATGACAGCAAATGCACCCACATAACTTTCACGCTGCGTCGCGAGACATGCCCTCCAATTATGCTTAATAACACAAGAGTTCCACAGGCCAATGAAGTGAGATATCTAGGCATTCACTTAGATCGCCGACTCACATGGCGCAAGCACATTGAGGCAAAACGCACCCAAATGAAGCTGAGCGCCCAAAAACTGCACTGGCTACTCAACAGTAAGTCAAGATTGCGGCTCGAACACAAAGTGCTTCTTTATAACGCAACACTTAAGCCTATATGGACTTATGGCTCCCAGCTCTGGGGAAAAGCCAGCAACTCTTTATTAGACATTATACAACGCTCACAGTCCAGAATTCTTCGGACTATAACTGGTGCTCCATGGTTTATAAAAAACGAAAACATACATAAAGACCTTTGTACCCCGATGGTCAAAAACGAGCTTATCTCATTAAGCCGCAAATATTGCACTCGGTTGTCCCAACATCCGAACCCACTAGCTAGAAATTTGTTGCTAACAAACAGCTCCTCAAGGCTAAAAAGGCGTGACTTGCCATCACTGTCTCACAACTAAGCCCCCTCTAAATTTTTGAAAAAAATTTTTTTTTTTTTTTAACTTTTGTAACAAAAAAATCCTCCTGGAAACCCATCTATGGATTCAACATACGGAAAGGCAGCCCAGTTCACGCGTTGGCGTGGACTGAAAAGCATATAATATTAATAAATATTTTTTAGTTTTAAGATTCATTAACTTGTTGTTAGTTCATAGGATATGAAGATGCAATAATAAAAAACCGTTAAAAAAAAAAAAAATTCTTTGACTGTTTTAGTCGTACCCATGGTCCCAAGATGGCTGTGCACTTTCTGCATTTGACCCTAGAGCATTGTTTAACGATTGCCTCGATTGAAAGCTGGTTTTGGCAATTTGGCAAAGGTAGAAAAATACTCCCGATATGAGAAATTCCAATTTTAAATAAGGCAAATTATTTAACGGGACGGTGTTTAAAAACTGTTTAAAAAGCACACATGTTTTTTTTTTTTTTTTTTTTTTTTTGACAAAACAATATTAGTATGTCGTCGAGAGTGTTAGTGAAAATCTAACAAATTTAATTTTCTTCCGAGCGCCTTACTGCAGAATTTACAAAATTTTAATATATGCCTTAAGACGAGCTTACACAGTTTGTGCTTTAGTGTCTACATGTATCAGGTATCATTGTGCCCGCTTATGTGCCGTAAGGGGTGACATCGAGTATGTTTACACATCAAAAATTCTTGTCGTTGACATTTCCTCGCAGCCAAACGGAACAACTCTTTTGCCACCAACAACTCAACGAACCATCCCTTAAACCAAACAGATTCATGGCGGTAATCAATCTTCTTCCACTCGTAACGGACTGACAGCTTTGCGCTGTAGAGTCAAATTGCGATATCCCTTCTTACTCTCACTATGTTCAAGCCGAGTGCACTTGAGGACGAATTTCAGTTCCATGTTCCACTGAGGCGAAAGGTTAAAGCATGTGCGCCATATGACAAGCATTAGTATGGACAAAAAGATGCGGAACAGAATGTTAGTACCATCCTTCGAATCCCCATATTGATGTGAATTGAAAAAGTTGCTATTAGTTTTTATTGCTTTAAGTTAGAGAAATTTCGCTCAAAGAATTCTCTAATCCACTGAATTGTAGTTTCTTAAGTTGTGTGAAACGCATAAAATCAATATTTTCTACATTTGAAATTAATTTCCTTCACTCCCCATGATTTGAAGAAGTTATAGGTATATTAAATAACTGTCACTTATTCTGAAAACCAGATATTTCGCAAATGGGCGATTCCATTATCGCGGGAGCAACATTTACACGTATGTTTTAGTTTCATGTAACTAAATAAAAAACATTTTTAATAAAAAAAAAGTCTTGAAAAGGCTACAACTTAATATTTTCATTGCATATTAGGTCACAAGTATTTAAAAAAAAGACTATTAAAGTCTTGAGAATGATTTAACATAAATTGCCATCGCAGGTGCAACAATTTTGGCCCTACGTTTCTAGATCAGAGACAAAAAACTCCTAAATCTGTTAATTGTGATACATTTTATATGTTATGCCTTAATATTTTGTTAGATGTATATTTAACAAACTACAGGATATGAAAAGTGTTAACAATAGAAATATAAACAAAGAGTTATTCAATATACCCGACACACTCTGTGTCGAGGGTATATTGCGTTTGTTGGGTTGTGTGTAACACCCAGAACCAGTCGAGATAGACTATACAAAATGTATATAGAAATGATCAGCGTCACCAGGAGATTCGATTTAGACACGTCCGTCCGTCTGTCTGTCCGTCTGTTTGTATACAGTTTTCTTATCGAAGGAGTTGAGCTATCTTGACGAAATTTGGTATGCGTGCTCACGGGGACATGAGTAAAAACAAGTTCGAGAATGGACCCGATCGGACCATTTTTAGAAGTACCTCCAGTACTAGGGTCTGTTATGAAAATCACAAAAACTGCTCTAAAACCGTTGTTTTACAAGATATTTTGATGAAATTTGGCATTTGATCACATTTTAGGCCAATTAATGTGATTTACAAAAATTAGAAAAATGGGCGTGGCAGAAGGGCGTTTTTCGAAAATTTTCTCTTACTCCCAAAACACTTATGGGACTTGAACGAAAATTGACACTTATACTTCCTTTGTAGCCATAAAAATCCTGCCCAAAAATTTTCTTGATCGGTCCATTATTAAGGGTACCTCCAGTGCTAGGGTCTGTCACAAAAATTTCAAAAATGCCCCAAAATCTGACTTTTTCCAAATATTTTAATGAAACTTGGAATTTGCGCGTATATTTAAGCCTCCGATTAGAATTCCGAAAAATTGGAAAAGTGGGCGTTTCAAAAAGGCGGTTTTCATAAATAAATTAAACAAAAGTCGGTATATGGGGCCCCTATGGCCTTAAACAACTCCTGATATTAAAAATTATTTGAAGATATGTGTCTGTGTCGGGTATTCTATTGTCAGGCTCGCCTGACCATAACACCCTTACTTGTTTTTATATTAATCGCGGGTGCAACATCAAAATATCGCGGGTGCAACCAGTCATTTTTTTCCGGTTTTGCAGAGCAATTGTACGAGGACATACAATACATCGCAAAAATATCTTTTTAAAACAGAAATTTGGACAGTAGAAGTTTCAGGACATGCTCATCGTCATTACTTTGAAGCTTGAAAAGACGTTGATGGAGTTTCGTCATTTATAAATTCAGTATCTGAATCACTGTTAAAATCGAAGACGCTCCATCTCTTTTTAAGGGGTAATAAAGATTTGCTCTTATCCGAAACTGAAGGCACAGATATATCAGCATGAGGAGTTTATTTTCGTATTTTGATATTTGAAAGAGGCTCCAAGTCGTCATCGCTCCAATCACTTTCTGTATTAGCGGTGCTTTTTGGCGACTTCAAATCAATTAGCATTTAAAATGAGACCGTGAGGTGCGTGCCACAGAAATGCTATGAGCCTCTTCAAATTGGAAGAAATTTTTTGATTGAATGCTTGGTATATGTTTCAGCCTTCCCATTGTTTATCCAACATGGCTATCTTTTCAATAATTTCTATTTTTGCCACATATTTAAAGAAGATTTTCTTAGAGTGACTGCGAGCTAAATCATAAAATTCTAGGACACTGACGATGGCTTTCAGCATATATTATTAGTCAAGGCATATCAAAATAACAAAATATGTACACTCCAAAAAATTTTGGAGTCAAAAGTAAGCCAAAATGGTTTGTATATAAATCCACACGAAATTAGTTTAAAATGTAAACCATCGCCAATTATTAAAATTTTAACGATGAATGTTATAAAATGTAGATGATATTATAAAAGTGATTTATACCATCTGCCGCGTACAATTGATAACAAAAATAGTTTACACAGGTTTTACACCTTGATAGTTTATATAATTTTAATAATGTTGAAAATAGTGTGAAATTGTTTTACACCAACAAGGTGTCACATTTATGCGAACATCAGTTTAAATGGGTTTTATAGGGCTGAAGTGTTATTTTAAAACTTTTATTCAGATAAATATTAAACAAATGAAAAATGAAATACTGTGCAATTTGTTTTCAATCTAAGAAGATTTATTTTAATTAATGTTGTCATTTAAGTATATGTAGATATCATTTTTACAAGTAAATATTTATAAGGTTTTTGTTAGTATAATCACCTTATTGTTTATTTGAGATGTAATAAGCTCATATGATTTGAAATTTTTAAAGTTTGCGAAACTTAAAACACACTTTTCGTTTGTTTTAATAAGCTAAAACGAGTTGTGGAAATCACTTAAGTCATAAATTTTAAATTCTGTGCAAAGAATATACATAGATAGTATGGCTTTCTTAACTTATGTAATTTATTTGGCAACACATTTCAGATTCTGAAATATCTCCAATACTAGGAGCCGTCACCAAGAGGCCACTACAAATGTATGCAAAATATTCTACCCAATGCAGCGGCTTCGCACTTTGAGAGCTCAATAAGTGCATTTTACCTGTAAGGTGATGAGATCAAAGACTGGAGTAACGCGTTTGAGATATTGTGATTTTGCATTTTGGCACTTCTTTATGACCTTCAGCAGATTGTTTGGATGTTGATATGGCTCCAAAATTAGATCTAAAAATACGTCTTCATCAATTCTTATGTCGTTAACGTTGACAAAGAAATCGAATTCTTCTAGGGGAATTCCGTTATTTTCTAGAACTGAAAAAAAAAAACTGATCATGTAAACATATTTTGTGAAGTCCATTTTGATCAAACCTCCAGCAATAAAATAATTTATAATTACCTGATAGTAGGTACAAAGTCCATGTACGATAAACCACAATCATCACTTGAAAAAATTTTAATTTCTACACACTTCGATTAAATGTCGTCATATTTGACTGGAATTACTATTTCCAAATCCGTATTCATGATGAATAATTTCATAATCAATTCATTTTGGCACTCGTGAATTCAATGCAATGCCTTAAATTTAGCAAGCTGCAATTGTTTCAATCAACTTTACAAAGAAAAATGAAGGAGAGGAGAGGCAAAAGTGCAAACCAAACGTGTTTTGTTGTTTTATTTGCGTTGCGAGAGCAGATGGTTGCTATTGGTTTAAACCAAAAATAGTTTAAACTCTATACAATTTTGGTGTAAAATAAATTCATATCTTTAACTAGTTTAAAATGTACGTTTCTTAGTTTAAAAATTTCGGTTTATAACAAAAAAAGCTTAAAAGAAAATATTTTCGGTGTGAAAACATTTTATAATTTTGCAAAGTTTAAATTCTAAACTAATTTTAGTATGCGTGAACCCTAAACTATGAATTAGTTTAAATAAGTTAAGACTTTACACCAAAAATTTTTGGAGTGTAATAAATCGCACAAGAAGGTTAAATGACAAACAGTTGCACCCGCGATCTGACATCAAAATCGCGGGTGCAACCAATTTAAATTATCGATTATTTTAACCCGGCAACCACTACACTTTTAAAAACGATTAAGTTATGTTTAGTTTTGGTTTCTTCTTACTTTCACAAAGTTTCGGAATGCTAGCTCTTTATTTCTGTGAAAAAAGGAAACTTTTACACTTTTTGTATCGCGGGTGCAACAAGTCAACAGTGTATTTTAGGAATCAATAATGCTTAATAAATAATAACATAATTAACTTTTTTTTCAACGCGAGGATAAATTAATATTTGCACTTCAATTAAGTCGGTAAAATGTAACCTCAAACTGTCGGCAACGGCTGTTTTGTGACAGTTTAAAAAGGTATGACTTTAAAGTTTTGTCAGGATTTTTGAATAGTAATATTTTCAAACGCGCCAATAAATGAAATATGGAGTTAAATCAAATATAAATAAATTTAATTTTAAATTTCGACTTTTTTTTTTGTACTATTGACAAAAATAACCACTTTTATCGCAAATAAAACAAGTAAGGGTGTTATAGTCAGGCGAGCCTGACAATAAAATACCCGACACAGACACACATGTTCAAATAATTTTTGAGCCACGCCCAAAAACAGGACCACTAAGAAAGAATATTCAAGGGGCCCTATATACCGACTTTTGTTAAATCTCTTAATGAAAACCACCCCTTTTCCACGCCCACTTATCTATGTTTTTGCAATTCTAATCGAAAGCTTCAATATACGCTCAATTTCTAAGTTTCATTGAAATATTTCGAAAAAATCCGATTTTGAGGCAGTTTTGGGATTTTTGTGACAGACCCTAGTATTGGTGGTACCCTTAATAATGGAACGATCAAGAAAATTTTTGGGGAGGATGTTTATGGCTTCCAAGGAAGCATAACTACCAAATTTCGTTCAAGTCCCATTTGAATTTCGGGTGTAGGAGACAAATTTCGAAAACCGCCCTTCTGCCACGCCCACTTTTCTAATTTTTTGAATTCATAGTAATTGCCTTTAAACATGTTCAAATATCAAATTTCATCAAAATATCTTGAAAAACTTCGATTTAAGAGCAGTTTTTGTGATTTTCATAACAGACCCTAGTACTGGAGGTACCCCTAAAAATGGTCCGATCGGGGATCGAGATAGCTCAACTCCTTCGATAAGATAACTGTATACAGACGGACATGTCATAAGATCGAATCTCCTGGTGACGCTGATCATTTCTGTATACATTTTGTATAGTCTATCTCGACTGCTTCTGGGTGTTACACACAACCACACAAACGCAATATACCCTCGACGAGAGTGTGTCGGGTATAAAAATATTGGGCAATTCCATTTGTTGGTACGTTACACTTTTTATACCCGACACACTCTGTGTCGAGGGTATATTGCGTTTGTGTGGTTGTGTGTAACACCCAGAAGCAGTCGAGATAGACTATACAAAATGTATACAGAAATGATCAGCGTCACCAGGAGATTCGATTTAGACATGTCCGTCTGTCTGTCGGTCTGTCCGTCCGTCTGTCCGCCTGTCTGTATACAGTTATCTTATCGAAGGAGTTGAGCTATCTTGACAAAATTTGGTATGCGTGTTCACGGGGACATGAGTAAGAACAAGTTCGAGAATGGACCCGATCGGACCATTTTTAGGGGTACCTCCAGTACTAGGGTCTGTTATGAAAATCACAAAAACTGCTCTAAAATCTAAGTCCTTCAAGATATTTTGATGAAATTTAATATTTGAACATGTTTAAAAGCATATAATACGATTTCAAAAATTTGGAAAAGTGGGCGTGGCATAAGGGCGTTTTTCAAAAATTGTCTCCTACTTCTGAAATACCTATGGGACTTGAACAAAAAATGGCACGCATACTTCCTTGATAGCCAGTAACGTCCTTCACAAAAATTTTTTCGATCGGACCATTATTAAGGGTACCTCTAGTACTAGGGTCTGTCACAAAAATCCCAAAAATGCCTCAAAAGCGGACTTTATTGAAATATTTCAATGAAACCTAGAATTTGAGCGTATATATAAGGGTCCGATTAGAATTCCAAAAAAAAAATTGAAAAGTGGGCGTGGAAAAAGGGCGGTTTTCATTTAGAAATTTAACAAAAGTCGGTATATGGGGCTCCTTATGCCCTTAAACACCTCTTGATATTTAAAATTATGTGTCTGTGTCGGGTATTTTATTGTCAGGCTCGCCTGACTATAACACCCTTACTTGTTTTAGTTTTGGGCACATAACTTCTTAAGTTTTTTAAACACGATGTCGAGCTTTTCCAGTAATTAAAGATAGGCATGAGTTCTAGAAAATACAATATTAATTTTGAAAAAAGTCCAT
>JAIPUU010000514.1:0-7500 GCA_020466095.1 Chlorops oryzae
TTAGGTATAGAAAAATGCATAACTCAAAACATTGAGAAAGGATAACACACCAACACGGAAACGTACACAACAACACACAATGAACAAATAACACCACTACAAGCAAACGAGTGCTACAAATACTTGGGATTCTGGCAGCACATAAAAATAGACCACACTGAGCAAAAGGCAATAACAAAACAATTCAAACAAAGAATAAACCAAATATGCAAAAAGAGACTTAACAGTAGAAACATAACCAAAGCAATAAATACATACGCTATATCATATCTCACATACTCATTCGGTATTATAAACTGGTCGGACACCGAAATTCAAGGACTTGACAGAACCATTAGGAACACACTAACAACATTTAAATACCACCATCCGAAAGCGGAAATAGAACGAATAAATATTCCACGAAGGTTAGGTGGAAGAGGCATCAAGAAAATACAATTACTACACCAGAAACAGATATCTAAACTGCAAAAATATTTCCATGAAATAGCGCGAATATCCACACTCTATAGAAACGTAGTAGAAGCAGACGACAATCTTACACCACTCAATCTAAGGAACCAGCGAGAGTCAATCCCAGAAACAATAAACAACTTAGTTACAGCATGGAAATCCAAGGCAATACATGGAAGACATCCGAACGAGGTAGACCAAGAACATATAGATACACAATATACAAAAAAGTGGCTAATTAGTGGAAAAATCTACCCAGAAACAGAGGGATTCATGTTAGCAATACAGGACGGAATAATCAACACAAAGAACTACGCAAAATACATTCTAAAAACCCCAAACATAACAAACGACAGTTGCAGAAAATGTGGTAATGCCCCAGAGACGATAGCGCATATCATCAACGGTTTCACAACGATGGCAAACACGAAATACAAACAACGCCACGATAATATGGGAAAAATAGTACATATGAATTTACTAAAATTATTAAAGATAGGCCATGTTGTGAGTCACTTCTACCGAAGTCACGTCACACTGCCGGCACTAAGAAGAAAATAGCAAAGTGTCATCAATAATGCGGAAACGAAGAAACGATAGCGATCGGGTGCAATGTGTCAACAAAGCTCGACGGTTGAAATATGAAGCTATCATATTCAAACAGTGGTCAGTGGGCCAAATGCAGAATTGGGTCACCAATTATTACTTAATAGTGCAGCAACATGGAAAGAGAACTGGGTCAGCGCGACAACAACAGCCAGCTGAAGAAATAGAACGATGCAGAGACGCAGAAGAGCACACTGGAAATGATCGACTCGAGGAAAGTGCATGCAAAGCACTTTCTGATTATAAAAGCTGATCATCGAGCAACGGAAAGGGACTTGCATTTTGGAATCGACAAGTACACTATCAGATCTCAACTTTGGCGCACCTACTTACGAGCCAGGACGACAAAGTGTGGATCTCCGTGTTAGCTAGGGATTAGGGCAGTAAGTAAGCTAGAATAGAAACTATTAAAAGGACTTTATTAAATAAACATTTCTTATAACCGAATAAAGTCAGTGTTTTTATTTGGGAAAGTACGGAGCCCTTATTGGCGCTTTACGCGAGGTCCTTCCCCCCAGCACGCACAACATTATGGCGCAGCCGGTTTTCGACTAAGGATAGTTGGGAACGAATTACGATCCGTGAAGTTTTAACTTAAATTGCAAGTGCCAGGTCAACTTTGCAAAATAATAAAATAAAATATTGTTTGGCCACAGTGGGTTAAAATTGATATTTATTGGGCATATTTGAGTCATTCACTGAAACCTACTGAACAGTGGTGAAACCTAATTCAGTGGGGCCTGGGCGTGAGTGAAACTTCCGAAAGGCACTTTAGTGAAAAATGGCAAAAATATTCCGAATTGTATCGATTCATTTGTTTGAACCTTTTTGTACTGTACTGCTATAACCTGTCGAACAGTGGTGAAACCTAATTCGTCAGGATCCGGGTGTGAGTGAAACTTCCGAAGGACACCTTAGCGGCACAAAGCAGGAAGGGGATAAAAGAAAAACACTGAAAAAATTTTATAACAGAACAAGAATAACTGACTTTAAATAAAACACAGCGGCAGAGGAAAGAATAATCATCAAGGGGCCGAAGAGAAGAAAGAACAATCGACAAAAACAGAATCGCAGTCAAAATGGTAAGTACACAAATAAACTACATACATATGTAATTTGCTATTTTGAGATTGTGCCCTTTACGACATCGATTTTTGCACGTAAAATTTTTTTTAACGGAGTTTTTTCCCGTCGATTAAATGGAAAAAGAGTTAGAAGCTTTAAAACAAAAACTAAAAGAGTCCGAAGAACACGCTAGCATTGCTCAAGCGGAAGGGTGGAGTTTAATACGAGAAATAAATCCAAATCGCGAGTTTTTGCTTTTGATCCAAAACGAACTAGCATTGGCCCATTGCACTCAATTGGAAGAAGCAATTTACTTAATCGAAAAGGCAAAGAATTCAGTAAGTTCAGCGAACGTCGTGACAAAGACGCGAATTAAAGATTTAGAAGAAACTGTTCAACACCTCACCTTGAATTGTCAGACATTGCGAAAAAGAATAGATCAAGAAACAATTCTCATTGAAGAGTCAGAGGAACAAAACCAGTCACTGCGAGAAGCTCTCAAAGAGGCAGTAGGAAACAGCGAATTATCAGACGCCATTGAACAAAATAAGGCAAAAGAAAAAGAAATCCAATACCTCAGAGTGGAAATAGGCAATCTTAAACGAGAATTACGAACAATTTGCGAAACGTCGCCAGTTCCAACAAGACGAGCAACAAGTAATTCGGCCCAACAAACTCATTTCGAGACAGAGAATCCAAGGTCAACACAGCAACAAGTACCGAAAATTAAAGTCACAATGGCAGCAAATATAAACGAAGCCATCAGAAGTGCGCATCTCCTTGTTCCATATTTTTCGGGAGCGAAAGGACCAGGACTTAGAGAAGAAGTACTCAAATTTATCGGAGGATGTGAAATTTTGAAAGCCACAATCGACGAAGAACATGTGCAAGGCGTAATAAGTACTATCAAGCAACGGCTAACAGGAGACGCATTCGAACGAATGAGCCCAAAGACTTTCCATAACTTAGATGAAATGTGTCATTTTGTGAAGAATACATATGCTTCAAGGAGAACTTTGGAAGATATAAGGCTGGATATAGATAATAGCTTTCAAAGAGAAGGAGAACGGGCTAGTCTTTTTGGAGCTCGAATGGAAACATATCTCAATGAAGCAGAAACAGTGATAAAAGAAAAATGGAATGGACCAGAGGCGAAATCTTCGTTATGGGAGTACCATGATTTGACGGCGAGACGATTTCTTACAGGTCTAAGAGACGAAAAAATAGCAAACAAATTAAATGGTACAAATATTAAGGAATTAATCGAGTCAGCGATAAAATTAGAGGAACTTCTAAGGATAAAAGCTCCAAACGCTACTTACACGTCTACAGTCAACACAAATGCATTAAAGACGATACCTATGCAGACAGAACTATCATGCGCATTCTGCAAGGAAATGGGACATTTGTGGGACGTTTGCTATAGAAGAAGGAACACGCCATTATGCAGGCTTTGTGGTATTTATGGACATGAAGAAGGGCTAAACTGTCAGAAAAACACCAACATACCAAAAGCAGAAAGATACAAGCCACCGGAGACATTTATGGTCTGCACATATTGCTCACGGCGAGGACATACTGTCGAAAATTGTAGGAAAAAGCAAAGTAGCTTGTACTGCGAGCGTTGTCAGGTAAGAGGACACAGTACAAATAATTTTTGCTTTCAAGACAATGCACGTCAGACAGGAATGCAACAGGCACCACAACACACGACCAATACACAGCAAAATGCAGCGAGAAACGATAATGGCAACAACCGTAACAACAATCGTCCGGAGATTCAATGCTTTAATTGCCAAGGAGTGGGGCACATCTCTAGAAACTGTCCTCAGCAACAAAAGAATTCGGGAAACGCACGACGGCCCAGTCTTGGCCAACAGACTGGAACGCCCAATTAAGAAAAGAAAAGAGGCCATCCTCTGCCCCTTATATAAAACAAAAATCGAAAACGAATATAAGACGAAAAAACGGGGCAGATTCTACAAAGAATAAAAAGAATATCGAAGAACAAAGATGTACGGAGAAAAAAGAAATCGAAAATCAAATGGAATCAGAATTAAGAAAACTAATGGAGGTAGAGTTCGGCAACAATTTGGAGGAAAGTCGGAAAAAAGAATCAAAAAAGGCGAGGAAAAGAGTTTCGTTTGATAGCAATATACGGGTTCACGTTTATTCTGTGTGGAAAACGGAAAATATGGAGCCCTTTAAAATCAATCAACGCACTGAACAAAGAATTTTTACGGAGAGCTACTTTTGCGAATGGTTTTGGACACTAATTTCGTTGTTAATAAGATTATGGAAACAAGTATGCATAGTAAAATCAAAAGGAGGAGAAATGTTTATCAAAGAAGTTAATAAACTCATAATGTACACTTCATCGAATGCACCACAAGAGGATGCTTACATAGAAATACCCTGCGGACAGGCTATCAATGGGAAGGTCACCTTGTTGGTTGATTCAGGAGCTGATACGAGTTTGGTAAAGAGAGAGGCATTAAACAAAAATACACTTATAAACGATGATGAAAAGAAATTTTTAAGAGGAGCGTTCGGAGGCGATACGCGTACCATGGGATCAATAAATATTCAGCATGGACAAAATCCGGAACTACAATTTAAACTCCCTGTGGTACCATACAATAGCACCCTGCCAGCAGATGGACTCCTTGGGCGAGACATGCTCTGGAATAGGACTATTATGGACACGATTAAGAAAAAACTGACCTTTAAGATGAAAGGCAGTCAGACATCAACGCTACCCCTAACATCATTGAGGCAAGGGCCACGGATTTGTATAGCAGCGACTGTCACAATCCCACCCCGAGCGGTCAGAATAATCCCAATTGACACTGGGCTACTGACAGACGAGTTAGTGGTACATAAGATGGAAATATTGCCAAAGGTGTATATAGGTGAGACACTAACGAAACCAAGAAATGGAATCGGATATATTTCAGTATTAAACGCCTCAGAAGAAAAAGCGAAATTAGAAAAAGGAAAGAGCTTAGAATTTTGCCTCTTCGAAAACTATCAAACACAAGAGTATTCTACGATAAACGTATGCGAAGGTAGTCAGCTGGATGAAAGATTAAATACTATAATGAACACTTTGCGTTTAGATGACACCCTGAATGAGGAAGAGAGACACTCCCTTCTTGCAATATGCAGGGACTATGCGGATGTGTTCCATATAAAAGGGGACGCACTTAGCCACACAAATGTGCTCAAGCACGAAATACAGACGGAAATCGGGAAAGCACCAGTAAACATCCGACAATATCGCCTTCCCGAGGCTCATAAAACAGAGATAAACAAACAAGTCAAAGAAATGTTGGAGCAAGGAATCATAGCACCGAGCAAATCTCCGTGGAACGCTCCAATCATTTTGGTACCGAAAAAGGCAGGTGCAGATGGTACAAAGAAATGGCGATTAGTAGTAGATTTTCGGCAATTGAATGAGCAGACAATAAAACAAGTATTTCCAATACCACGAATCGATGAAATCCTCGATCAGCTGGGCTGCAGCAGATATTTTACGACTTTGGATTTGGCAAGCGGATATCACCAAGTACTTCTGGACGACTATGACAAGGAAAAAACTGCTTTTTAGCACAGGAACGGGACACTATGAATTCATACGAATGCCATTCGGACTCACTGGAGCCCCAGCAACATTCCAGAGAATAATGAATAGTGTCTTGACTGGCCTACAAGGAGTCGACTGTTTTGTATATTTGGACGATATTGTCATCTACGGAAGAAATTTGACCGAACATGAAATGCGCTTGAGAAGAGTGTTGCAGGCATTAAGAGAAAATCAGCTTAAAATACAAACAGAGAAATGCCAATTTTTGCGAAGAGAAGTAGTTTATTTGGGGCATACGTGTTCATAACAGGGCTTTCTGCCGGACCCAGGAAAGTAGAATGCGTAAAAAATTTCCCAATTCCCAAGAATAAAAAGGGATTGCAAGCATTTTTGGGATTAGCAAACTACTATAGGAAATTTATTCCCAATGCCGCAGAATTACTACTTCCACTAACAGCTTTACTAAAAAAGGATGTTGAATTCGTTTGGACAAATGACTGCCAGAAGTCTGTGGAAGCCCTGAAAGAAGCAATAATAAACCCACCACTTTTGAAATATGCGGATTTTTCGAAACCATTCATACTAACGACGGATGCAAGCAACGATGCATTGGGGGCAGTCCTCTCGCAAGGTACTCCTGGAGAAGACCATCCCATTGCGTTCGCTAGTCGCGCGTTATCCGATACTGAAAAACGATATTCGACTATCGAAAAAGAATTTCTCGCAATTGTCTGGTCGACAAAGAATTTCAGATGTTATCTTTTAGGACGACCGTTCACCGTTTTTACAGATCATAAACCGCTAAAAGGTATTGCTAATTTGAAGGACCAAACATCACGACTGGCCCGATTCCGCCATAAACTGTCCGAATATGATTTTGAAATTTGCTACAAGTCCGGAAAAACAAATTTAAATGCAGATGCGCTAAGCCGACTACCATATACCGAAAACTGCATATCAGTCGTAACTAGAGCACAAAAGAAAGCAACCAAAGAGAACCAATCAGAGAGGGTCGTGATAGAAAATAATATAAAGCAAGAAATAAACGGAGGGCGATCAGAAGTTGAGGATATGGCAACCTTTTTAACGAAACCAGAAGATATCAAGGAGGTACTCAAAAAATTTCATGACGGACCCCTGGGTGGACACAAGGGGGCGATAAAAACATATTTACGAATTCGACGTCAGTACAAATGGAATGGGATGCAGAGAGATATAAGAGATTATGTAAAAACCTGTCAATCGTGTCAAAAGAATAAATGCTCCAAACTGGACAAAATGCCTATGATAATAACCGACATAGCACATGCACCCTTCGACAAGATATTCATGGATATGGTAGGACCATTGCCGGAAACAATAAGCGGAAACAAATACATTTTAACCTTCATTGACGATTTTTCGAAATTTTTTATTTGTACTGCCTTGCCTGACGCCGAAGCAGAAACAGTTGCTAAAGCATTCTTTAATGATGTCATAACGAAATTCCGAATTCCAAGGGTGCTAGTGTCTGACAACGGCACTAACTTTACGTCAAAATTATTTAAAGAAGTGTGTAAATTGTTGGGAATTAAGAAAATCGAAACAACCCCATATCATCCTCAAGCAAATGGAGCCCTTGAAAGGAGTCACCGCCCCCTAGCGGAGTTCCTAAGAACTTTCGCGAAAGAGGATGGAAGCAGACAATACCGCGAAAAAATCGACAACCCTTCGAAAGCCTGATAGATCACGCAAAGGCACATACAGATACACACACGCACGGTGGGCACATTACAAGAAATCCAAAAGTA
>JAIPUU010000514.1:12500-70530 GCA_020466095.1 Chlorops oryzae
CCTGCCGTCGTGCTCGGTGTAAATGGACCCCGTCTCGCGCGGTATGCGGGGGGGAGAGTGGCGTGGGATAATAATAATAATAATAATAATAATAATAATAATAAAAATAATAAAAATAATAAAAAATAATAATAAAAATAATAAAAAAATAATAAATAATAATAATAATAATAATAATAATAATAAAATAATAATAAAATAATAATAATAATAATAATAATAATAATAATAATAATAATAATAATAAAATAATAATAATAATAAATAATAATAATAATAATAATAATAAATAATAATAATTAATAATAATAATAATAATAATAATAATAATAATAATAATCACCCTGGATGGCAGACGAACACCTCATGCGTCCCAGGAAGTAGGAGGCAACAACGTATTAAAGCAACCCTCTGAAAAATCGTCCTGAAAAGGTAAAAACCAAGAAGGAAAACTTTAAACCAAACCCGCAGGGCACCTCTGTAAAGAAGTGACGGGTACTGACACACCCGCGTTCCTGAGTCAACCGTCAGACAAGGCCAACCCCCCATCTGACGTGGATAAAGGTTACAGACATAGAAAATATAGCCTCGGACGAGCGTCGTTACGGTCGGCAACGACGCGGGAATAATATGGTCGACCATGATGCCAACCATCGCACACACAACGAACTAACCCACAACAACATCAATGCCAGAAGCGTTAACTCTAATCAGTCCGCCCTGGCAGGCCCAATCCCAAGAGGTAGAATCAAATGGACGAACGAGATGAATTCTGCCGTCATTAAAACCTACTTTGAAGTAACAAGATGTGAAAGGATACGGATTGGATACAGAAACCTACTTCATAGAAACTTTCTTCAAATATACCCACACCTACACCACCTCACGGAACAAAATCTAGCGGACAGAAGATCACAGATAATCAGAAAACGACTACTCCCACCATTAATTATAGATCAAATTCGACAGGAAGTAGAACTTAACCTTCAAGAAACCAGTCAAAACAATCAAGTAAACGATCCATCAGAAACACGCATATCCACACCAAACAATAGCCCACAGATATATAATGGCGCCCATCCCACACACAGAGAAGACAACAGTCACCCACCTGTAACAAGTCACACGCAAAATGAAACCCCAATAAACCAACAAATGAGTGAAGGAAACGAAACACACTTAATAAACAAGCTTAGTCATGAAATCAACAGAATTCAAATGCAATATAACGGTATCAACATCTCGCACAAGCCAGCAATACCCAAACAATATCACACTAAGAAACTTGCAAGACTTATACGAATCATGAACCTCAGCATACTACCTAATTTCACAACGCAATTAACCAGCCTTGAGAACCTAACGACAATCATATACAATGCAGCAGCAGCTATAACAATATGTAACAATATGAAACTTATCCCAACGAACAACCAAAACCGAAGACAAAACGTTACACCAGCATGGCAGAAGAGAATACAAAAAAGTATAGACGACTACCGTAAGGACCTATCTCGAATCCAAGAATACCAGAATGGGCATACATCGAGAAAACTAAGAAGTCACATACACAGAATAAAACTAAAATATAGAATACATACACAATATGATTTACCTAACCAAACCTTTAAATGAAATCAAAGACACCATAAAAACAAAAACTAAGAGTACAAAGCCAATAAACTAAGGCGTTACATCAAAAGCAATAACAGGAAAAACCGACAATAAAAATTTTCCTCAATAACGAAAAGCAATTCTATAGATCACTTAGGACAACCAGCAATATAGTACATAACCCACCCAACCAAATTGAAATTGAACAATACTGGTCAGGTATATGGGCAAACGTTAGAACACACAATATTAATAACGAATTCAATGACGAGTTATATGAAACAACGCGAAACATACCAAACATTCAAGCCACACAATATCCGAGAAAATTTTAAAACGCAAATATCTAAACTCAACAATTGGAGATACCCGGGAACTGACAAAATCCAAAATTTCTGGCTAAAGCAATTTACAACACTCCATCTTAATATTCTGGACTTAGTAAATAAAGCAATAGACCACCCAGAAACACTAACCCTACAACAATGCTGCGGTACAACCTTTCTGAAAGCAAAAATGCAAAACGCTTCCCATCCATCACAATATAGACCAATTACATGCCTTAACTCAATATATAAACTTATAACATCATGCATAACATACTTAATTAGCGAACACTGTGAGATCAACAAAATTATAGCCGAAGAACAGAAAAGGCTGCAGAAAAAAACACATTAGGATGCAAAGAACAACTTACCATAGACACCGTCATAACAAATCAAGCAATACACAGAAATAGAAACATGTATGCATGCTACATAGACTATGCAAAAGCCTTCGACAGTGTTACCCCATAGCTGGCTCATCCACACCTTGAAACTCTACAAAATTCATCCCAAACATAATATCATTCCTTAAAATATCATGACAAAATGGTCTACCAAAATCGTCTTATCACACAAATACTGGTACAATAGTCACCAACCAAATAGCAATAAAACGGGGCAAATTTCAAGGCGATAGTTTAAGTGCACTATGGTTCTGACTATTGCCTCAACCCTCTCTCCGCATTACTAAAAAGAAATAACATTGGATACACAATCAAATCAACCAACGCAGAATATCTTATTACCCACCTCTTCTACATGGACGACTTAAAACTATACGCAGCGAACAGACAAGCGTTAAGCAACACAATTAAAACAGTTGAAACCTTCAGTAAAAACATAAACATGACGTTCGGAATTGACAAATGCAAGATTCAAGCCATACAAAGGGGAAGACAGATTTCTTCGCCACAATACGAAACTGGCAACCAGCAACTCATATCATCACTCGAAAGTAATGAGCAATATAAATATCTAGGTATCAACCAATCTAAAAGTATAAACCACACAAGCATTAAAACAAAACTAACCACTGAATATCAAAACAGACTAAAACTACTGCTTAAAAAAGAACTGAACGGTAAAAATCTCACAAAAGCTATAAACACATTCGCAATACCCGTCCTTACCTACTCATTCGGAATCATCAAATGGTCGAATACAGATCTTGACAATCTCGAAAGAATAACACGAACAACACTTACCAAATACAAATACCACCACCCACAATCCGCGATAGAAAGGATCATTTTGCCAAGATATGAAGGAGGCAGGGGCATTTATATCCATTAAGAATCTTAATAATAGACAAATAAAAAGCATGCGACAATATTTTCATAGCAAACAAAAAACGTCAAGTTTAAATTAACGCAATAGTCAAAGCAGACAGCCTATATACACCTCTCAAACTCAACAACAGTCTAATTGAAATAGAAATACAAGATCATAACGATATTATCAATACATGGAAAAGCAAACCACTACACGGCAAATATGCAACGAGCCTGAGAAACCACGCTATTGACACTAAGCTGTCAACAAAATGGCTGACGCAGGGGCGGCTCTTTGCCGAAACAGAAGCCACTATGATTGCCATACAGGACCAGGTCCTCCCTACAAAAAACTATTTAAAATATATCATCAATGACCAAACCATAGAAAAATGATGCATGTCGCAGATGCCCACAACCAAAAAGAAACAATAGACCACATACTAACAGGGTGCCAACAATTAGTTTCGACGGACTACACAGAGAGACACGACAATTTCGGTAAAATATTTCACCAATACATTGCACATAGATACAAGCTTATCACAACGAGAACCGCAAAAACGTGGGAATAATAAAACCACAACCAATACTCGAAAATAGCCCCTTTAAACTAAACTGGAACCGATCCGTGTTAACCGACCACCAACCCATCCAAAACAATAGACCAGACACCATACTAATAGACCTTAACAAAGAAACTGCCTATATCATAGACTATGCAGTAGTAAGAACAGAAAACATTATAGAAACAGAAAACACAAAAATCAATAAATACATCGAACTAGCGCGTGAAATACGCACCGTCTGGAATCTAAGATATACATTAAATTTACCACTATTATCTCCGTAACAGGAATAATACCAAAAACAATGACCCAGAAAAACCGAAAAAAAGACATACCCCATAGAATCAATTCAATATGCGCAGCACCAAGTGATACTATCTTCATGCAGATCAATAAGAAAGTTTTCTAGAGTAAGGTAATGAATTGAAATCACAACGGAACCGAACGGGTAGAACCTGGACTACTCCGCAACAGAGCGCAAATCCCTAGGCATAATAGCCCGGATAGCGTGAATACCAGTCAATGGACTGTGCGAATTTCCTATAATAAATAATAATAATAAAAATAATAATAATAATAATAATAATAATAAATAATAATAATAATAATAATAATAATAATAATAAAATAGACAAGAAAAATTTAAACTTTACACCACAAAATCCAAGAAGAATATCAAACCACAATGGCAAAGACGCCTAGAGTTTAAAATAGAAAAATTGCGAAAAATAATAGGGAGACTTAACTCAATACACAAGAGGAAATCAATCACGCAATATACTAAAAACATTGTTACACCAGTACTAAACGAATATCAAAAACCCGCAATCGAAATTCTTGACCTACTTAAACAAAGACTCGCAGTATATGCAGGAACACGAACCGAAATAATCCCACCAACAATTGAAGCAATAACAGCATTCTGGAGTAGTAATATGGACAGAAACACCAAAAAACAACACAAATAATGAGTGGATACAAAAAGAAAAAGAACAACACGGAAGCGTTCCAGAACAAAGAGACCACAATTATTTTCCACAGAAGAGTTTCGAAACGTAATGCAGAAAATTCAAAACTGGAAAGCACCTGGAAACGACCATATTCACAACTTCTGGCACAAAAAATTTACATCTATCCACCGGCATCTCATCGCACAAATAAACGTAATTATTCAAGACCAAGAGAAAACACCAACATTCCTGATGAAAGGAAAAACATACATCAAACCAAAAAACAATGACACAATGAACCCAGCAAATTACAGACCCATTATCTGCCTACCAACTCTATACAAAATTATTTCATCATTACTGACCAAAAAGATTGACCAGCACTTAACCCAGAACAACATCATCACAGAACAACAAAAAGGATGTCGGAAAGATAGTAGAGGATGTAAGGAGCAACTGACAATAGATAATATAATCATGACCCAGGCTCGACAACAAAAACGGAATTTGATAACAGGCTACATTGACTACAAAAAAGCATTTGACTCAGTACCACACAGCTGGCTAAGAGAAATACTTCACATATACAAAATAGACCCAAAAATACAAAACTTCATCAAAACAACAATGCAAAAATGGACCACTACAATAGAACTAAAAACTAATACTCAGCAAATGACTACACCAGAAATCCCAATTAAAAAAGGCATATTCCAAGGAGACTCACTAAGTGCCCTATGGTTCTGCCTATGTCTTAACCCACTATCAAACACGCTAAATAGATCAGAAGAAGGATTTAAAATCAAATATTATAATAACGACCAACATAAAATAAACCATCTCCTTTACATGGACGACATTAAATTATACGCAAAAAACAAGGAGCAGATGCAAAAATTGATAAAAACAGTTGAAGAGTTTCACTAACTATATATGCATGCAATTTGGAATTGACAAATGCAAGTTACTACATATAGAGAAAGGCAAACATGAATCAGAACACCAGGAAATTACCCTTAATACAGAGGTCATGGAAATTTAGAAATACAGGAAACTACAAATATTTAGGATTTGAACAGAACACAACCATTTATGTACAAAACTATAAAGAACAAACCTACTTCAGAGTATAAAACAAGATTAAGAAACATAGCCAAATCAAAACTCAACTCCAGAAACATGACTAAAGCAATAAACACATATGCAATACCGATTATCACAATTCTTTTGGAATTATCAAGTGGACACAGACAGAGATTGAAAGCCTAAATAGAACAAATAGAACAATGCTAACCAAATACAGAAAACACCAACCCAAAAAGTTGCAGTGAAAGAAATGACTATTAGTAGACCAGAAGGCGGAAGAGGCCTACTAGACTTTGAAGTCCTGCACAGAAACCAAATAAATAATCTAAGAAAATATTTCTACAATAAGAACCATCCACTTCACCAAGCAATAATCCAAGCTGACACAAATTACACACCTCTAAACTTGAAAGACAACACAATAATTATAGATAATAACATAATCAGAAACGCAATACAACAGAAAAAAGAGTCATGGGCCAGCAAACAACTACACGGAAGACACTTCAATATAATGCTTAACTAAAACATAGACAATTCATTATCATATAAGTGGCTAAAAATGGGTGTTATCTATCCAGAAACAGAAGGCTTCATAATGGCAATACATGACTGTGTTATAGCCACGAGAAACTACAGGAAGCATATTTTAAAAGAACAAATGGAAACTAATACATGCAGGCGATGCCATCAATACCGGGAAACCATAGAAAATATAGTGGGAGGATACAAGACTACTCGCAGGAACGGAATACACCGGAGACATAACATAAGTAGCAGGAATCAATACACCCAACAATTGGCAATAAAACACAAACTTTTACAACAAGAAGCACCTTACTAACCAAATAAACCAGAGAAATATATTAGAAAACCGAAATATAAAAGGATGTCGGAAAGATAGTAGAGGATGTAAGGAGCAACTGACAATAGATAATATAATCATGACACAGGCTCGACAACAAAAACGGAATTTGATAACAGGCTACATTGACTACAAAAAAGCATTTGACTCAGTACCACACAGCTGGCTAAGAGAAATACTTGATGTTTACTTTTATTAAAAATCGTCGAGAAACCTTTAATCATGCATTTATTTATAATTCTACTAAACAAAAGAAACGTGGGTCTTTCCACACTCTAAAGCTATTACATCGATAATACAGAGTCAAAATCAGAAATTTATCGGAGGTCTATGCGAAATCGAGCAGCAGGGTCTCTACTTTCTCAATGAATTAGTGTGAACAGTCCTGAACATTCCACCCACCTCGTCCTTCGTGACGCAATATTTTTGCCACCCACCGTTTGCTACAGATCATCGTGATCGATGGGCAGAACGACAATCTTTGATATAGCGCGTTTCAGTGTGGTTGATTTTGTACGAATCGTCGCCACTCGAACATTTGAATCGTCGCCCGGATGAACTTCTATGACACGGCCCAGTGGCCATTGAGTAGGAGGGGCTCTCTCGTCTCGGACAAGTACCAAATCGTTGACCTTGATGTTAGTTTTAGTTTGCTGCCACTTCTGTCGCGCTTGTAAGCTCGTGAGGTAATCGTTACTCCAACGCTTCCAAAAGTGCTGATGCATCTGCTGAACTTGCTTCCATCTGGTGAGGCTTGATGTCTTGATATCGAGTAAACATCGCTCTGGTGGTGCAATTAGCGATCCTCCGGTTAAGAAGTGTGCTGGGGTGACTGCAGCCAGATCGTCTGGATCATCAGATAGAGCTGAGATTGGTCGCGAGTTTAATACAGCTTCAACCTCCTTGAGTAATGTATAAAACTCTTCAAAAGTCAGCGTAGCTTCGCCTATAATGCGCTTTAGGTGATGTTTCATACTTTTAATACCAGCTTCCCATAAGCCACCGAAATTGGGAGAGCCGGGGGGAATGAAGTGCCAGGTTACTCCATGAACAGAAGCGTATTTCGCACCTGCTTCTAGATGCTTATTATATTGAGCGATATCAGTCTTGAGTATTGTCGTCGCACCGACAAATGTTGTAGCACAATCGCTATACATATCCGAGCAATAGCCTCTGGTGGCGAAAAATCGTCGAAGTGCCCTCAAAAAAGGTTTCAGCTGTGAGGTCGCTGACAAGCTCGATGTGTATGGCTCGTGTACTTAAGCATACAAAAAGGGCTACATACGCCTTGTGCGATTTATAGCCTCGTCCTTTTGCTGTACGTACCATGTAGGGGCCGCCATAGTCAACACCGCAGTGTGAAAATGGTTTAGTAGGAGTACATCTTGCTGCTGGAAGGGAGCCCATGATTTGCTGTGTAGGTTGACAGCTGTGGCGAAAGCATTTAAGACAGCGATGAATGTATTTTTTAACTGACGTTCGAGCATCTATCAGCCAAAACCGACGGCGCAAAATATTAAGTGTTGATTGAACTCCACCGTGAAGGGTACATGCATGTGCTTCTGCTATCAGTAACGATGTTAATCTGTTTTCCTTCGGTAATATTATCGGGAAGCGCTCTGCCTCAGATAGGATGGCATTCTTTAGGCGACCGTTTACCCGAATTATTCCATCGTTATCGACTTTCGGGTTCAGTCTTTTTAGTTTGCTCTTCGATGGGACAGGTTTACCTTGAAGGAGAAGCGAAATTTCGTCAGAAAACTGTTCATTTTGCACATACCTTATCCATAATTTTAGCGACGCCGTTCGTTCGCTCGCAGTACACCATGGCTCAGTGTTATGCGGCAGCGCCAGCTTTCCCATTAAGAACCTTCGGCACCATGATGTTACATTCAGTAGCTTGTTGATATCCGAGTACTTATTTAGTAGACACTCTCGCATCGGGTCAAATGCAGTGATGACCAACGACGTGACGGGTGAAAATTCTGGGTTCACAGGTAGAAGTGGTGTATTTGGCCAATCTCGCTGGTGTAAGCTGAGCCACGACGGACCTGTCCACCATTTTTCCAGGCAGGGGAGTTGCGATGGCGTTATTCCTCTAGAGGCGACATCGGCTGGGTTATAGCACGTAGCTACATATTTCCAGGAATCAATTGGTGTAAGCTCTTGAATTTTTATTACCCGATTGGTGACGTACTGGCGTTGTGTGCCGGGATTTGATCTGATCCAACTCAGTGTTGTGTTGGAATCTGACCAGCAATACAGCGATATGTTACCGAAATTGAGCGCGTGGAGAACCTTGACAGCAAGTCTGGCAGCTAAGAGAGCGGCATTTAGCTCCAAGCATGGCACAGTTATTTTCTTCAGTGGTGCCACCTTCGTTTTCGCCATCAAAATGAAACCTTTATGCTCCCTTCAGGATTAACTACGCGTAAGTAGCATACAGCTGCATATGCCAAGGTAGAGGCGTCCGCAAAAGCATGAAGTTGACAATCAACTGATTCCTCATAAGTAAAAATCCACCGTTTTATTCGAAGTGATTTTAAAAGAGGAAGCTCTTCTCGAAACCTTGACCACTTCCCTTGAAAGGGCTCTGGAATGGGATCATCCCAGTCGCAGCCGAGAGTCCATAATTCCTGAAACATAATTTTCCCAAAAGTGATCACTGGAGCGAGCAAACCCAGTCGATCGTATGTTTTGGCGATATCGGAGAGTTGTTGGCGTTTTGTGATTGGGCCATCGTACGGTGTCAGCATGATTTTGTACCCAAGAGAGTCAGACGAGCAGCACCAGTAGATTCCCAACGCTTTAGCCTCACGAGTTAGGGTCAAGTCGCAGTATTCTTCAGAATTTTCAGCATCAGCTTCAATTTGATTCAAAAATTCGCTTGAGTTCGAGTTCCATTTGCGGAGGGGAAACCCTCCCCTCTGTAAAGCCGCTTGAAGTTCGTTTTTTATGGTCACGGCTTCCTTTACAGAGTCTGCTCCGTATAAGCAATCGTCCATATAAAATGCATTGCGAATAATTTTGGATGCCTTAGAAAATTCGGCTTCCACTTCTTTAGCCAGAGTATGCAACACTTTTATTGTTAGGTACGGCGAACAGTTCAGCCCATAGGTCACAGTAAGCAAACGAAATATTGTAAGTTTACCTTGAGGATCGTGCCAAACAATACGCTGCATATCGGCATCCTCGTGGTGTACCTTAATTTGTCTAAAGCATTTCTCTATGTCCGCTATAAATCCGATTCGAAATGAGCGCCACTTTATAAGCAGAGAAGCCAAATCGTTCTGGAGTTTTGGTCCGGCGTGCAGACAGTCATTAAGTGATGCGCCTTGGCTGTATGATCTCGATGCATTGAAGACCGTTCGCAGCTTAGTTGTGGAGCTTGACTCCTTGTAAACTCCATGATGAGGCAGGTAGCAAACGCGCTGTGGCTCGTCTTTTTCTATCACCGGTTCCATGTGACCGAGTGAGATATACTTCGTCATAAACTCTTCGTACAGCTTTTGCATATGTGGGTCTCGTTGTAGACGCTTTTGTTGACAATTATACAGGCGAAAGGCGTCTTGCCTTGAACCAATCAGTACAGAAAGATCGGCAGAACCTTTGAACGGGTAGCGAACTGCGAAACGTCCGCTTTGGTCTCGGCATGTTGTCCGTTCGAAGAATTCTTCACAGTATAGCTCATCCATTGTCATCGTCTGGGAGGTTATTAGATCATCGTGCTGATTGAACGTCCACATTTGTTGAATTAAGTCATTCAATTCCAAAGTAGTTGCAGCACACAACGGGTTACATAAACGCTGAGAAGTGTTTGGTGGAAGAGGTCCATACACCACCCAGCCCAGGTGGGTCCTCTGTGCTACAGGCGCATTGTCTGTTGACCTTTTTATCTCGCCGTACAGTAGGGAGCCATATATGTCTGCGCCAATAATTACATCAATCGAGCCTGGCTCATTGAAACGAGAATCTGCTAAGGTGAGATCATAGAAGTCGCTGACCGTGTGTGCGTTGATGTTTATGGCAGGCATAAGATGTCCCAGACGAGGTAAAATAAGTGCTGAACACTTGAGGCTGAAATCAGATTCATATAGCGAGCCGAGGGTGAATTCTGTAACGGCCCTCGACTTGCCGATTACCTTACTGCCTACGCCAGTGATTGGCACTGAGATAGGTTTTCGTGGTGACTGGATTTGTTGTGCAGCGAATTCGCTGATGAAGCTCGCTTGCGAGCCCGGGTCTAGTAGTGCACGTAACTCAAGGTGGTGCCCCGTAGCTGAACGCACATCAATTACCGCTGTGCGGTGTAAAACAATAGGCAAGCCGATTTCTGTAATTTTAGTATCCTCTTGAAGGCGATTGTGGTTAACCGCAATGCTTGTGGGAGCGATACTGTCATGGAGTTCCGTGTGATGTTTGCCCTTACACTTTTTGCAAGTATATTTTGATGTACATTGTTCGGCATTGTGCGACACTTTAAGGCAATTCTCGCAAACCTTGTGTTTATTGACGATGCTAATCTTTTCTGTTGGAGAAAGTTTACGAAAGGACGAACAACTAGCTAAGATGTGCTTTTCTGAGCAGAGAACGCACTGAGTTATGTTCGTTTGGTGACTGCGCACTGGAGTTGATGATGAAACATTTGCTTTCGATGGTGTACTGGCAGATTCCAAGCCTTGCACTCGGCATTGCAGAAATTTAGTAAGGTCATCATAAGTGGGAATTTTCCCCGGTGTATCCAAGGAGATTTCCCAGTCTCTCACTGTCTTTGAGTCTAGCTTTTCTGTAATGTGGAAGACTAGCCAATCATCCCAGTGCTCAGTTGGACGCCCGAGATGTGTGAGAGCCCGGAAAGTTTCATTGACAACATCTAAAAGCTTCCGCATTTGACCGAAAGATTCCGAGCTCATTTTAGGTAAATCAGTGATGGCTCTGAGATGTGATTTTATAAGTCTCCGGGTACTGTCATAACGTTGCGTTAGTATCTCCCAAGCAATCTGGAAATTGTGCTCCGTCACGGAAATATTACGTAGAAGATGCTCTGCCTCCCCTTTGAGACTTGCCTTTAGATAATGTAAACGTTGCACATTAGCCAACGATTCTTCTTTAATGACGCAAGTTTCAAACAAATCTTTGAAGTTGAGCCACTCCTGGAGGTTACCGTTGAATTTAGGAAGCTCAATCTTCGGCAATATAACACTATGTGGATGCGGGGCGCCTGCAGCCAATGTTGTAGAAGTAGCCAGCGATTGCCTTTGAGCAACCGCATCAACGTTGTCGATGAGTTCGCCCATAGCTTCACAATAGGTGCTTTCGATTGATATAAAGCGGCCCTCACTTAGTGCTTTACTACGTGCCGCTTGGTTGTCCTCAGTCTCTTCGAGGTTGATGATATCTTCCCGAGCTTGAACGTATCGTGCCCAGTATTCTTCCAGCAATGATTTTCTAGCCTGAAAATAACCTTGAGTTTGCTTTTGCTTAGCAGTCTTCCGGGTATTAATCATAAAGTTCGCAATTAATCTTGCAACGTTTTCTTCTCGGTCGAATGCCATCTTGACCTTTAATTTTGCGTAGATTCAACTGATGCGACGAAAGGAAAGGACTCCAGCGATGAAGACAATGCGTGAACTTCCTAATCCAAAGTTCTTCCTAACATCCACGAACTTGAACCAACTGGTTTTTTCTAGCGTAGAGAAAAGGTTTCCCGCAAGGGATGCCAAATGTTTACTTTTATTAAAAGTCGTCGAGAAACCTTTAATCATGAATTTATTTATAATTCTACTAAACAAAAGAAACGTGGGTCTTTCCACACTCTCAAGCTATTACATCGATAATACAGAGTCAAAATCAGAAATTTATCGGAGGTCTATACGAAATCGAGCAGCAGGGTCTCTACTTTCTCAATGAATTAGTGTGAACAGTCCTGAACACTTGACATATACAAAATAGACCCAAAAATACAAAACTTCATCAAAACAACAACGCAAAAATGGACCACTACAATAGAACTAAAAACTAATACTCAGCAAATGACAACACCAGAAATCCCAATTAAAAAAGGCATATTCCAAGGAGACTCACTAAGTGCCCTATGGTTCTGCCTATGTCTTAACCCACTATCAATCACGCTAAATAGATCAGAAGAAGGATTTAAAATCAAATATTATAATAACGACCAACATAAAATAAACCATCTCCTTTACATGGACGACATTAAATTATACGCAAAAAACAAGGAGCAGATGCAAAAATTGATAAAAACAGTTGAAGAGTTCACTAACTATATATGCATGCAATTTGGAATTGACAAATGCAAGTTACTACATATAGAGAAAGGCAAACATAAATCAGAACACCAGGAAATTACCCTTAATACAGAGGTCATGGGAAATTTAGATATACAGGAAACTACAAATATTTAGGATTTGAACAGAACACAACCATGATGTACAAAACTATAAAGAACAAACCTACTTCAGAGTATAAAACAAGATTAAGAAACATAGCCAAATCAAAACTCAACTCCAGAAACATGACTAAAGCAATAAACACATATGCAATACCGATTATCACATATTCTTTTGGAATTATCAAGTGGACACAGACAGAGATTGAAAGCCTAAATAGAACAAATAGAACAATGCTAACCAAATACAGAAAACACCACCCAAAAAGTTGCAGTGAAAGAATGACTATTAGTAGACCAGAAGGCGGAAGAGGCCTACTAGACTTTGAAGTTGCACAGAAACCAAATAAATAATCTAAGAAAATATTTCTACAATAAGAACCATCCACTTCACCAAGCAATAATCCAAGCTGACACAAATTACACACCTCTAAACTTGAAAGACAACACAATAATTATAGATAATAACATAATCAGAAACGCAATACAACAGAAAAAAGAGTCATGGGCCAGCAAACAACTACACGGAAGACACTTCAATATAATGCTTAACTAAAACATAGACAAATCATTATCATATAAGTGACTAAAAATGGGTGTTATCTATCCAGAAACAGAAGGCTTCATAATGGCAATACATGACTGTGTTATAGCCACGAGAAACAACAGGAAGCATATTTTAAAAGAACAAATGGAAACTAATACATGCAGGCGATGCCATCAATACCGGGAAACCATAGAAAATATAGTGGGAGGATACAGACTACTCGCAGGAACGGAATACACCGAGAGACATAACATAGTAGCAGGAATCATACACCAACAATTGGCAATAAAACACAAACTTTTACAACAAGAAGCACCTTACTACCAATATAGACCAGAGAATATATTAGAAAACCGAAATATCAAAATATATTGGGACATGGAAGTTCAAACAGATAGAAGAATAGGAAACAACAGACCCGACATCACTATGATAAATAAAACAGACAGGACCACATTCCTCATAGACATCGCCATACCAAATGATGCTAACAAAACAGAAAAGGAACACAAAAAATAACGAAATACATTCCCCTTGCTGAAGAAATAAAAGAAATATGGAGACAAAATAAAGTAACGGTAATACCAATTGTAATATCCGTGACAGGAATTACAACGAAGAATTTTATTAAAGCAATAGACGAACTACAGCTACAGAGAAACATACACACCAACATCCAAAAAGCAACAATTTTAAAAACATGCAATATAACACGGAGGTTTCTCCAATTATAAATACCTCAAAAGCAAAATTCAATTAAAATAAAAAAAATATAAAATAACAACAAAAAAAAAAAAAAATAAATAAAAATAATGATAATAATAATAATAATAATAATAAAAGTGCCGATACGACTTGCAGTCGCAACCTGCCGTCGTGCTCGGTGTAAATGGACCCCGTCTCGCGCGGTATGCGGGGGGGGGGGGGGGGAGAGTGGCGTGGGATAGTAATAATAATATTATAATAATAATAATAATAATACAATGTTTACACGACCCGCCAGATACGTGTTTGCTCGACAACCTTAAGTCTATCTGTCTCTGTTTGCGCACACGATTTTTACTGGTGGCAAAAAAAGACATGTAGTCTTAAACATACAATACTACAAGCGACACTCTTTAAATTTTTTGAATTTGCTTGTAGGTATGATAAGAATATGCGGGTGCGATAGAGACAGAGAACAGTTTACATGAGTGCGACTGAAAAAGATAGAGTTTTGTCAACGACTGCTGTGGTGAACAGTTCAACAGCCCTGCAAGAAGTATGAGTACTTAAGCTCTAGCGTTTTACTAGTTCTAATTCCACCAGCAGTGGTTCTTCTTTATACCCCCGGTTATGTATTACTCTGTACAAAATTAACATTGCGTGTGGGCTAAAAATCGCTAATTGTACACTTGAATTAACGCTTTTTTTAGTGATTTGGGAACCAATTGGGTAAATTGGGTATAGTAAAACACTAGTTCCTTTGAAAGATTATTGACCATATTCTGTGGTTTTTTGGTTATTTTTGTTCTAAAATTTTTTAGCCTCCAATACGCAATATTTAAAAGACACCGAATTATTTTTCGTGTTTGTTTTATTTACAAAAATATTTGTAATATTATAAAGAAAGATTTTATTTTTGATTTCGGAGCACCAACGCTCTTTGCAACAACTATACAATGGCAACTCTTATTACTGACACGAAAAACCACTTTTCCATGCAATACTAGTCGGAGCTTTATACGAAGCTCTACCCCCCCTTTGCACTAGTTCTTTAGTTTTGGTGAAAGTACTAGTTGCATCCGGGCAATATACCTCACGCTTCCCAGAGGGTAATAAGCATTGAGCTCTGCTGTGTTGAAAGTCAGATTGTAATGTCGATGTGTGAGTTCATATGTACACAAATCGTGGTGAAAGTCAGTTTATTTTATGTGAATGTGTTAACTGTGGGCAAAGTCAGATTGTGAATGGGCAAAGTCGGTTTGTACAAGCTCCCCTCACCCGTATTAGTGATTTTGGGAAGTTTCGCTTGTAGTATTGTATGGTCTTAAACGTGTCGACTAAATACGAATCAAGTGGTCATGTAAACACTACAGTCAAACCCGTCCTGGAGGGATGATATGTTTGACCGACCCCCATTATTTTTTTGCCCCAAACATTTTCTTCAAACATACACCATCTATCTCCCCTCCTTAGGGGGGCCCCCATACAAAATTAGACTTAAATTAAAGAAAAATACATCACGATCTTCAATCTATAATATAGATGCCGTAGGAACGAGAATGAGAAAGTTCGGTATGCATATTCGAAAAATGTTCAAAATTACCTTTTAAACGAGCCTAGTATGAAGAATATTGTATTAGTTTTTGATATGTTTTAATCGGGGCGTGCAACCAGAACCGAAACCGTAACCGTAACCGATTTAAACCGGTTTATTTTCCTAACCGAAATAAAACCGAAACCGATATTTTGTTTTTTTGGAAACCGGTTCCCGAACCGAAACCGAAACCGGGATCCGCAAAGAGCGGAAGCGTACCGACCCCTTTGTATGCTTAACAGAGCGGGTAAACTCTTTGAGAGGATGCTTAAAGCTCGACTCAACGCAGCAATAACCAACATGGGAGGGCTTTCCCCAAGGCAGCATGGCTTCAGGCCTGGAAGATCGACCCTTGGAGCTATACAAGAGTTAGTTACCAGTGTAGAGAGTGCGCAAAGTGGAAACCACTTCTCGCGGCAGATAGTGCTTTTGGCAACATTAGACGTTCGAAACGCGTTCAACAGCGTACGCTGGGCAGACATCATCAATGCCGCTAAAAACAAATTCAGAGCACCGAAATACCTGGTGAATATACTTCAGAGCTACCTGAGTGACCGCAAACTCGTCTTCTACACCAAAGAAGGCCAAAAGAGTAGGGACGTCACATCTGGTGCCGCCCAAGGCTCAATCTTAGGTCCCGACTTGTGGAATATAAACTACGATGATATCCTAGAAGTTGAAATGCCTGAAAATACGCATTTGGTCGCATTTGCAGATGACATTGCCGCCGTAATTACCGCGCGAAATACAGAAGAAGCACAAAGAAAGCTCAATGTCGTCATGGTTCAAACGCAAAACTGGCTTGACAGTCATGGCCTTACACTGGCAAAGGAGAAAACGGAACTAGTGATTCTAACAAAACGACGTATTCCGTTAGAAATTGAGATGAGATTAAACGAGCAAACAATCAAGACAGAGAGGGCGATTAAATATCTAGGTGTCAGACTGGATAGTAAATTGACATTCTCGTCACAACTTCAACAAGCAGCATTTAAATCTGGGAAAATAACGGCACAACTGGGCAGACTTATGGCAAATGTAGGTGGTCCTTCTCAACAAAAGCGGAAACTACTAATGACAGTCGTAAACTCAATCCTCTTATACGGATGTGAAATATGGGCGGAAGCATTAAAAGCAGAAAGCCAAAGAAAAATATACGCGAAAATCCAACGAACAGCAGCACTTAGAGTTTCTTCCGCATATCGAACGGTGTCCGAAGCAGCCGTTCTAGTAATCAGCGGATCTATTCCCATTGAACTACAAGCTTATGAGAGAAAAAAGTGCTGGAAAACAATCGAAGAGCAGAGGCCAACCAACCCTGAAATTTCCAGATCAGAGACCATTCAGCTTTGGCAAGATAGATGGCAGTCAGAAACACGTGGCAGATGGACCGCAAAACTAATCCCAGACCTGAACAAATGGGTAGAAAGAAAGTTTGGTGAAGTAAACTTCTACTTAACACAAATGATATCCGGCCACGGATACTTTTGCGAGTACTTGTACCGAATGGGCAAAAAAGCACAACCGTTATGTGTCCTTGGAGATGCCGACGAAGATGATGCAAACCACATCTTTTTCTGCTGCCGAAAATGGCAAACAGAGAGAATCGCTGTGGAGATGCAAGTTGGGGTGATAAATTCGGAGAATATTATAGATAAGATGGTGCGACAAGAAGACAACTGGAATATAATAGCAAGATTTGTAGAGCAAGAACAAAGAAAAAAGAAGCCTTACATTGACGCAGAGCCATGACGGCAGCGAAAAATATCACGAGCGGAGGCCTGGACGCGGGCTGCATATATCAGACGATGGCATAGATGGCCGAAGAGAAGGTTTCCCCCGAAGTAATGCATGAACAATCCCGGGGAGGAAAACGAAAACCTTCAAGAAAGAGGCACGGTGGTTTTAGTCGGTAAGAGTCCGACACACCGGCTGTGGCGACGACCCAGCCGATGGTGCATGAGCATTTCCACCAACCTCACCCGCAACAAAAAAAAAACATTATTATTATTATTATTATTATTATTATTATATTATTATTATTATATATTATTATTATTATTATTATTATATTATTTTATTATTATTATATTATTATTATTAATTATATTATTATTATTATTATTATCCCACGACTCTCGCATACCGCGCGAGACGGTCATTTCCCACACCAGTTTCGACTGCATCTATCGCATTTTTTCAGTTTATCTATTATTGACTTACTTATTGTTTGTTGCCATTGACTGGGTCGCGCATCGTAACACCGTCTACTCAAACAATGCCCTGCTGGAATTTTTTATTATCTTTTTTTTTTTATTATGATTTCAGATTAATGCGAACTTGCACTCCTACTTGTTTTCATACTACTCCATTTGATTCGTAGTGATATTTCTTAACAATCCTGTCTCTAGATTCTAAGAAATTTTATGCAATTTCTGTTGCCATATCACCAAAGGCATTTTTCACTTTTTCGCCATATTCTTTTTACCTCTTCACTAGCGTAAAATTTTTCAATTTTTTCATACACTTCCTTATGTTAAGTCACTTGTCCAATTCAAGAAATATGTGTATCTCACGTTCTTTGCCATGCGAGTGACGAGCGATGTTACAATCATCTGTCCTGTGAGTATCTGTGGTCTGTTCCAATAATACATGGTGTTCTTCATCTCAATTATAATTCTGGCAGAAGCAGGACATATGTATTGTCAGCTCATATTAAGTTTCAAGATATCTGCTTTATGTACGTCTCGGACATGTGATGAACTTTTATTAGACATGCTATTATATCTATTTATATATAATTGCATGTGTATCTTCTAGCTTAATCTACGACTGTTATATTATTAGATTGCTATTAGTTATTTATAGTTATTCGTCATGGGATGGAAGCAGTCAAGATGAAGCCAATTGTTAATGAGGCCCGTAAAGAATCAGTCTCTCTGCACCTCAAACGGGCAAAGTGGAAACGTATTTAGCTCAAATGAAAATCAGACCTTTGATGACGCGGCTACGATCGTTGATATTTCTGGATGCGAGTTGACAAGTTATTTCTGCGCTGTGCGCGATTTACGCGGTATTGTTGTTGCTGTGTTGAATTTTTGGTTTGAAAGCCGATGAAATTTCAGCGAAGTTGCCCACAGGTTTAAAGTCTCCACTTTTTGAACGTTAGATCGCGAGACGAGTTCAAAATCGAGTGATTTCCGTACTGTCTTTGCAATGCGGTTTTTTCTGCCGTGTGCCATCTAAGTGCCGAAAAAGCGAGCAGCTGGTCTCGAATGCTGCACTCTTTTTCGTTTTTTTCGCCGCTGGTGGGATTACCGCGAGAAGGGAAAACACTATGCCGCGCGTTACGCAAAAGGAAGGGCGGGTGGGCTGGCGGTAACGCACGGATTCAAGAGGGCGAGGCGATGGTGAGCGACGACGATAAGTAAGTAACACACGCCGACGCTCCTGTGGTGATACGCGGTGCGTATCGTGTTGCCAAAGTGTAATACTTTGGCTCTTTTATCCCTAATTGAAAGCTCCTCCTGGGTCGAAAGGCAGGATAATGTTTGCGCAGCTGGCATATAGTTCACAGGATTCGCTGGTTATGGGACCACTCAAGCACCACTCGATGACTGAACTTTGTGCTAGTAGACTGCCACTGACGGTGAGTCGAATTCCTGATAGCATTACTTGCGGGAGGATGTCGAAGCCAATAGCTTAATCGATACGTCCTGATTCCATGAAGTGCGGATCTGCTAGGTCCAGGGAAGGTAGCTCTTTCGCGATGGGATTTGTAGCTTTCAATGATGGAAGCCAATTTGTTAATTTTGGCAGGACGACGGCAGCCTCCTCCTCTTGACACTCAGAATGTGGAGAGGCCAAGATGAAAACGCATTCCTTTTCCGCTGTTTGTGATTTCTGCCCGCCAATGCCAGAGCATTTGCGAAACTTTTGCAGTGTGGGAAGATTTAGCAGTTTTTGGTTGCTGTCGTCGGGGAATGTGCGGTGAGAGCCTTGATTCAGGAGCGCTCACACGGTAAATCGCTCGTCCTGATGAAAGATATGCGCGAGGGCGGTGAGTAGAAGTATTTCAGTATGGTCTTTAGCCATATGCGTGATTAATTTTCGTGTGGACGTACGTGCCGAAGGAGAAAGCATCATCGAATGTTTTGCAGAGTTGCTCGTCGTCAACGAGCCTAGCGTCTGGAATGACGGAGAGAGGGATGAACCATTCGTTGATGCAGCAGGGTCGTGTACATGCAAGGGGGCGTTGGGCCGCAGAACTTGGTTGTCGCTGTCGGTCACATGCGCGAGTTCTGGCTGCGTGGAGACGATCGTCCCAGGAGGAGAGCTAGATATCGGCGATTGTTTTATACGCTGAGAGCCTTGATCCAGGAGCGCTCTAACAGTAAATCGCTCGCCCTGATGGATGATGTGAGCGAGGGCGATAGGCAAATGGATCAGAGTGTGGTTGTCAGCCACATGTGCGTTGGTTTGATGGGAGAAAATCGAGGCTCCCGTTGGTTTGGGAGGACGGAGGAGAAGCATCATACGGTGAGACCGCGGAAGCATGTCCATGAAGCAGCGTGTAGTGCCGCTTCTTATACTTCGCACATCGATAGGGGCTGGAACATTTTGCCGAGCGATGGGAGGCAGTCAAACAATTAAAACATCTGTTATCTTGCGTGATAAATCAATGACGATCGTCGAGCGTCATGTACAAAAATTTTGGGCACTCTCGCTGTGCATGATCATTTCCACACAGGCGGCAGACGTTCGCCGGCAGCTCGCGATTAAGAAAAAACTTCGTAGGTGGTGACGAAATGTTCACATTAGAGGTGTGGTGTTGCATGCAAGATGTTGAATCGACTGAGTTTCCAAGGAGTTCCAGCAGCTCAAGAAGATGGGCTTTGGCTTTGTAATAATTCTCCCTACATGCCTCTAGGGTATCCGACAGATTTGTAAATTCGTCCAAATTGACAACATCGGAAAGACAGGCGTCGTCGTAAGCCGTTCGAAACCTTCTCCACACTGAGTCGAGGTCTGTCATCGCGTCGTCTAGCAGAAATCCCGGTGAATTTTCATCATACCTCCTACTTAATCTGCACGAATCCATGTCTCCATTGAAAGCATCGTTGAGATTTCCACTCAAAATCATGTCCATCGAACGAGTGAAACAGCGACGGAAAAAATTCCACAGTAGCAGGGCTGCGATATAGCTGACCAACGTTCTTTCGTCTAATTTGCGTGATCTGGGAATTCAAATCGTTTATAAATTGTTCAGGCTTCATTTAAATTGGTTGGCTAGTACACCAATCAATTTAGCAAATACGCTAATAAAATAAATAGTCGAAATTGAGTTGTCAATATTTTATTTATTTCAAAGGGCTAACCAGTTCAACCAACTAACATTTTTGGTCTCGTGTATTCGATTATTCACACTCTTCTCAGTGAAGAAATCGCATGCGAGAAAAATCCGCCTTTCTTCGTATGCCAACTACGAATTCAAATCAAAAGATCGAAACAGCGACCGACAACACAAACGGTAGCAGTACTGCAATATAGATGACCAACGTGCTTGTCGTCTTATTTGCTCTCTTTTCTTGCGTGCAAAAAGCCTTTAGGCCGATCAACTTTAGACAAAAAGCAACGCAAATACATACACTGGTCACCCCGCTGCCGCTCACCTTTTGGTTTCCCCTTGCTACGAGAGCGAGACAGGCACTTTAAATCGAATGAGAAAAATACAAGCACTGCAGTTCCAATGTCCGTTAGAACTTTGAAGGGCACTGGAAGGCTCGCAACGCGTCTACTGGAATGGGCTCTTGGATGGAATTTTCTCCTAGAAGGCAGGAATTCTGACAGGATCGCCAACGTTTGGGTCCGTAAAGAATCAGTGGTCTTGCGACCCAAATGGGGCAAAGGGAAATCGTATTTAGCTCGAATTAAAATCACGTACCTTTGATGACGGCGGCGTCGGACGGATCGGTTGACTACTTCTGATGCTGCTGTGGCTGCTGTTGTTTCTGATGCTGTTTCTGCTGCTGTTCCTTCCGTTGTACTTATGGCTGGATTATAGTTGTTGCCGTTGTTGTGTTAATATTGTTGGTTTGGAAAAGAGTCCAGAATGAAAAATATAATAGCGAACGCGGCCCGCACTTGTGGGTTAAATCACTTCACTTCTTTATATGTTAGATCGGAACGAGTTCGATAAAATCGCGGACGTGTTTTAGGTTTAACTGTTCGTTTGGAATGATTTTAAAGCACGACCGGTGTTGCCAGTAAAGCTCGGCGGGACAAAGGGCGAGCAGCTGGTCTCGAAGTGCTGCCCTCCTTTTTCCCGTTTTTTCGCCGCTAGTGGGATTTAGCTGCGTAGCGACAGCGGCAAAAATGGACACCCTGTTTGGGCTCGATTTTGGCGCGTTTTTTGAGAAGTTTTCTAAATTTCTTTGAAATGCCATTATGAGAGATTCCGAAGAGTTAAAAAAATATTATCGGGAATCGGTCTTCATACACTGTTCAAAGGATTAATTGAGAGCTTCCTAAGACATCCGATTTTTGAAGTATTCTTAAGACGCTTGAAAGAGTTTTTTGGACAAGATATTTTCAAAAGTTTTTGTTATACTTTTCAGAGAGTTTTCAAATACATTAGTCTTTCAAAGATCTTCTAAAGTGCACTCAAAGAGTTTTATGTCTTAGAAACCTCTCCAAATTTGATATCTGTATCGCTTGGGAAACCACTTACCAATCTCGTTTCATTAAAAGACCCCTCTTCTAAACTAACCCGAATACACTGATTGGAAAAATTTGCTAAAAACAATAATTTTAAGGCGATAATCAAGAATTTGTCGCTTAATAGTCTGTTAAGCACGAAAATTCTTGATTCAAGAATTAATTTCTTGATATTTCGAGAATGCTTTTTAGAATGGATTCCTTGAAATTTCTTGAGTTGAGCATGTTTTTTTTCGAATGCATTTTTTCCTTTTCAAATTCTTCAGCTTAACCAGGTGTGTCCTATGCTAGTGCTCTAAAGATAGGTACAACCAACACTCAAATTCCATATCAGTACAAAAGCAACAATTTAGAAAACATGATTTCCAGTTTGACACAATGCATGACCCAATTTATTACATCTATGCAGAACACACTTTTAAAGCTAGTCCGAGCACAAAATCAGATGCTCCAAATACTCATTTCTAAAAAACGAATACACTAATCATATGTTCATGGAATGCAAACGGCGTTCGCCAACACAAAACGGAATTAACTTATTTACTCTCAAATAATTCTATGGATGTCATGCTTCTATCAGAGACATACTTAACTGATTAAGACAATTTTTCCATGCCGGAATATCGATTCTACCAAACAAACCACCCTGATGGAAAAGCGCATGGTGGAACGTGATTCTAGTTCTATGCAGGATTAAACACTTCTCACTTGAGTCATATGCTTCAAGTTTCCTAATGGCAACATCCATTTCTATACAAAATCATTGTAGTAATTTGACTTTATCTTCTGTCTACTGTCCTCCTCGCTTCTTGGTCACAGAAAAACAGTTTCAGGATTTCTTCGATACTCTAGGCAGCAAATTCTTAGTAGCTGGAGATTTCAATGCAAAACATACGCACTGGGGGTCTCGATTTATAAGTCCAAAAGGAAGACAATTGTATCATACTCGTACAAACACCATGGGTAGGCTAGACTTTTTATCACCGGGACAGCCAACATACTGGCCCTCCGATCAAACAAAAATTCCAGACCTCATTGATTTTGCCATTGTGGAAAGAGTGGATAGATCACGAATTATAGTCAAAACAGTCTTCGATCTCTCTTCTGACCACTCACCTGTCTTCTTCAATCTATCAAAAAAGCCAATTTTAGTTGAATCACCTGTAGGACTTACTTCCAACAACACCAACTGGCTAAAATATAAAAAAATTTATTGCTTCTCACATTCATACTAATTACACCATTGACTGTAAAGACCACATTGATGATGCTAATGCTGTATTGAAATCAATTTTAAAGGCAGCGGCTGAGCAGTCAATGCCTAAATCAAAAACTATAATAAGAATTTCCCTAATAGCAATCAAGACATAGAAAGGCTTGTCATAGAAAAACGTAGGCGCCGGTGGGAGTGGCAGCAATACAGATCCCCTGTTGCAAGGCTCTGATATAAAGCTGCAACAAACGAATTAAAAAAAGCACTCTCAAGAGAGAGAAATCATGAGTGCAGGAGCTACGTCTCGAAATTATCACCACAAGCTATAGGAAGATATTCTTTATGAAAAGCAAGTAAATATATTAATTCGCCGAAAGAAGGAGAGTCCCCTATTAGAGACCCCCATTAATTGAAATTGGGCGTAGAGCGACGAAGATGCATATTTGCAAATCACGTCAAGCGCGCATCGCCCTCACTCCGAGAGGCTCAAACCCAGCAGCAGCCCATCTCTTGAATTTAGGCCCGTCGTATCGAAATACTACTTTATACTTTATATGCGGTATAAGTAGCTAAAATTTATTTACAATTAAGATTTGAATACTTATTGTTAGTTTTGTTTAAAGGAAGATTCAATAAAAAATGGAAAGTTTATAAATAAGAAAAAAAAAGTTCATATAAATCACGCGAAAGCGAAGAAATTTTACTAGCCAAATTTAAGGATGGATTTTGGCAATTTTTGCACTTACAAAGAATACTAGAACAGTTTTTGATCAAAATCAAATCAATTACGCTTTCCTTGAATTCAATACACGCTCCGTGGAATAGACAGCAGCATTCAATGCATTGCAAATCACAAATTCCATTAAGGCAAATAAGACAAGTAGCCAACATAGTGCAACCAAACTTGAAAGCAACCGATCTCAGAGACAGGTGAACCGAAACTTGATGTAGTCGCTACATATTTTCAATTGCTTTATCCATTGCAATTTGTTGTTGTTGTTCTTCCTTGAATTTGGCACACGCATAGCGACGAAGATTCTCGCTATTACAAAGCTTGACTTTGGAACTTACGGACTTTGCCTTTACTGCTGAACCTGATGTTTTGGTTAATGACGGTTTGGCTCACTTGCCAAGATTCTTCAATGATTGAAATCTCTGCTGCAAAAACTTCAAGTTCATGCAAGCACTCGATTGTGACGTCATGCACCTCCCTTAGTGCTGCTGCAGACTCTGAACTTGAGTTAGAATGTGACAAAATTAATTCATAACCGGAAGTCTTTTGTTTTTATAGGGACTTATTACGATTTCCCGCGCAAAATTTGTTGTTTTCGCGTGCTATGCAGATATGCTTTACTAAGTTTTTTTTTAACTTGATAGTATATTATTTCTATCGCGTATCTGGTTTTAATATATGAGCTCAACGATTCTTTGAACTGAAGCCATTGACAAAATCTTCTATAAAATTTTGGAGTTTCAATTTCGGTAATGGTGCTTCATCATTGTCTCTGGGCGTTGACAATGAGTCCGCCTGATTTGACTCAGGAATTTGGCCTGTTTCAAGTTTGGCAAGTTCAAATTCACTTTCCATTATACTTAAATGGGACAAATTCATTCCAGCATTTGACCCTTGGATTCAAAGTCCAATGTTGGGAAAGTGCCAAACAAATATGCAATATATGCACTTTTCCCTTTATTTGAGATAGTATAAATAGAATGTTCATTTTAAGCAATAAAAGATAAGTTTGAACTCTTAAAATGATCGGTGCTGATACTGGCTTCTGCTGTATACTGCCGATCATTAAATAAAAAGCAAAAACAAATTCAATTAAAGCGTTTAAACTTATTACACCTGCGGCATTACGTAACACATTTCTTTTCAAGGTAGAAAGTCATTAGCTGATAATTTCATTATTTCAGTATTTCATTCTCTTATCTTATTTTATTCTATTCTTTTTTCTTTAATTTATATTCACAAATATAATACTTATTAGTAGCATTAATAGAGAATCATACATTGAATCTTAATGTTGAGAATTGTAAAGAAAATGTTGTAAATCTTAAATACAATAAGTGCTTAAGTCTAGGTTAGACGACATTTCTACGAAGCAAATTTTGACTGTTTTTGAGAAATTATTTGTCCCAATCGAGTTTAAACTAATTTACCTTCCTGTCATATGTATGATTAAATTTAATTTGGTTACGTTTGGTAGGTATTTACACGGTTTGGGTCTTCCATATATTCACATAAATAAGAATTAGGGTGTGGGTTCGATCCTCAATGTCTCTTTATTAATTTTTTTTTTTTTTGTTGAGTTTTGTGCAACATGCCAGAAATTTTCATTAAGCAAGATTCTGCAAGTCTGTTTGTTTTTCCCTTTAGAAGTTTTAAAACACGAACAATTTGAAGAAAAAAAGGAAAAAACTGCAATTGCGTCGAAGCTGCGAGAACTTGTGAAAAAATATCCCGAGTTTAACAATGACAATCGAAAGTAGATGTTGTGCAGTAACATTTGTGTTTCCTTACTCCACAATTAAAAAAAAAAAATAGTAAAAAAAAAACCCTCAGAGCTGGATTTTAACCCCGTGTTCAATTTTTAATAATTCCAAACTCCTTACACTACGCTAGTATTTTTAAAATAAACGAAGAAAATTCGTTTTTGAATTCAATGGAAAATATCTTTATACTCGGTCCGCTTATTTTTTGTTGATCCAGTCCACTCGTGGCACGCTTTGCCTTTGCATGTTCGTAGTTTTGTTAGTCACTCTAGGTTTAACCATGATTTGAAATTGTTTTTAAGTATGTAACTCAATCTTAGGTTAGTGTTTTGTCAATGTTAGTTTAAGTTTAGTAAGTTATTTGGCGCTTTTTTTGTTTTTGTTGTTGCCTGGCGCTATAAAAGACTTATGATTTAGTGTGCCTATCACTACCATTATATTAAATAAATTAAAATTAAAAAAATATTATATTCTCGTCATATTTTTTTTTTTTTTTTTTTTTTGTGATATTCCGTTGCCCTACCGATGATGTTCCAATATTTTAAACTAATCTCGAAATAACTGGGATGCTTGTTGAAAACAACAGTGTACCTGACGATGGTAACAATAATGACGACGGTAACTACAAAACGGACTTTGATGATGTTAATTAAACCATATAAATGTACATTCGAAATAATAACAATTGAAATAAATATGAAATTAACATGCGAAAAGTGTATGTAAAGCTAATCTTCATGCCGTTTTCGACCCAAACTATAGAAATTAAATTTTTAAAAAAATAAATTAGGCATAAAAATAATTTTCGCCAACTTTTCGGATTAAATACCCCACAGTGCGACACTGAAAAAAAATGCCCGACACAAATAAGTGTTAACAGCAAAAAGTGTCTTAAGAAAATTGAGCAGACCGCTCGGACAGATTAAAGAAATCGTCAAAATGAATTAATTTCAACACTTTTAAACATTTAAATACCCAATCTTTTCGCGGCTCGTTCAAAATTTAATTTCTCTCTGAAAACTGTTCGACGATAAGGGTAAGTATTATCCATTAAAAATTTTTTTCCTTTACAAGGCAAAGGGGTCAGAATACGTGAAATCAGCACACAAAAAAAATTTTGTCTGCGATTTTGACCGTTTTGGACTTAATCGATAGCTGTTTGAGGAAGAAATTTTCTCACCAAGTTATAGGTAAAAAAAAATTTTTTTGCAGTAGATATAAGCAATTGAACTTTTAGACTACTTTTTTTCAAACATTTATAACTACCGAAAGGTGCAACCGATTTTAAGGTGTTTTACGTCAAATTAAAGATAATTAATTGAAAACTTCTATTTTTTGTGAAAAATTTAAGGAAGGCTTACCTCTCAGCTCGACGGTTTCTCAAAAATTTCTGTAGCTTTCCATTGCTCACGTATTCCATAATCATAAATATTGGGTCCTTATGAGTGCAACAGCCCAGAAAACGCACGACATTTGCATGTGGAGCTAAGGACTTCATTACCTAAGAAAGAAATAAATGTGTAACCGTTGTTATATCTTTGATTCGGTGCAGTTTTTGTATGTTTAGAAAAGCGGATATCATCCTTTAAAATGGTTTACATGAATTCAATAGCTAAGTTCTTAATCCCGGCAGACAAATAGCAAAAAACGAAAAGGAAATGCTTTTGTTGTGCAAATTTCTATTTTGCAACAGAAAGCCGTTGCTTTGCCCCGACTCAATAAATTTTAAAAAGTGAAGTTGTTTTTTATTAAAGAGATTGAATTGTGTCTTGGTATTACAGAGCAATCGAATTTGTAATAAATGTTTCCAGTAATACAAGTATATAGCATGTCCCCGGAATTTGCGGCACAAACTTAAGCAGGTGATAGCTTAGGTCAAGAGAAACAATGTTTGATCTTGCAGAATTTGGCTAACTGTAACTCATTTCGAGTAATAAGTGTTTGAAAAGAATGAACTTTTGAATACACTTTTCGAAAAATGGCTGACACTACTGGTCATTTTGAAATAATTTTTAATATGAATTATTTAAAAAAATTTTTTTATTTTGTTTTTTATTGAAAATGTTTAAAGTTAATTATAATTATTTATTGAAAGTTTTCAAAATTAATTCCTTGATCGGTAATGGATTTCAAATAGCGCCGTTTTATCTCTGTTGTTACTGTGCGCAATGTCATTTCCTGACTCATTTTATCAAAAGCGCACTCCAAAACATAAAAGCCCATTGGAGTTAAATCTGGAGATTTTGTAGGCCACTTAAACGGACTATTTCTGTCTATCCAATTTTCGCCATATTCTTCATTTAAAGAGTTTTTGAATATAAGGCTTGCGTAAATTGGGCATTCCTCATTTTGAAAAGTCATACCAGCCAATGCGCCCGTGTGTGGACACGAACGAAACATGAAAAGGGAATCTTATAATTTGTTAAACGATGTTGACCATTGTTATGAGTCAAACCGCAGAGCAGCTCATCTTGTAGCTTACGCAATACCGCTAGCGACGGCAGACGGCCAAAAACGCAAGCTGGCATTTCGCAACACCGTACAAGCGTGCCAAGTACAACGTTGCGGCATAGGTGACTGACGCGAAATCGCCGAATATGCTGAATCGGATATTGGTCATGGATCAAAACGACCACGATACCCGGAAGTACATCTGCACAGGTCAGCAGGCCCATGACACCGTTCCCGGAGAACAAATCAGCGTCTGCAGAGCGCAGACTTAGGTTAAAATATATAGAATAATTAGTATATAAGCTTTTGTATCTCAAACTAGGAATTCAGTTGCAGTCAGTTGTTAACAGTTGATGATAGTCGTTTAATAAACAATTATAAATTATAAAACTAAAGAGCGTTTCCTTTAGAAATTTCGGTCCGATAGGCGAGTGAAGGATTCCGGAAAAATCCTCAACAATTTGCCACCGTGTGAATGGCGACTTGGACGAATCGTCTCCGTTCATCCCGGCAAGGATGGGAAAATACGCTCTGTCGATATTCGCACCAGCGCTGGTATCCTCTCGCGACCCATTGTAAAGATAGTGATGTTGCATCCCGAAACTTCTTCAACATCATCTAACCCATCCGTGAATCCTCATCTTGTCCCATCCCACTAACTACTCATAAATAAACCCCATACACATCCACAATTCATGGCCCAAGCTATATCGAAATTCGATGTCGCATGTTTAATGTTTGTTCTTATCTTTACAGACTTCATCGATGTCCTTTGTGTGGTCTCATCCATGGTCTGCGGGCATGTGGGCGGTTCCGCGCCTTATCTGTCATCGCACGCTGGAGCTGTGTACGACGAATCAACTACTGTGAAAATTGTTTGGCATGCTCCCACCAGGTGCCCGAATGTACTTCTCTCGATCGGTGCCATCGTTGTGGAAAGGATCATCATACGATGCTCCACCCCTCCTTGTCCGGTGTTATTATCCAACAATCGCCGCCACGTAGTAATCATGGCCGTACGCTAAGTATCGTATCATCCGACACCTCTATGCGGAATTCGCCACCACGTAGCAGTATGCCTCATCTGACATCGTACAAGTATAACTTCCCCATATTGTCATCACCAAGCCACCGCAGTTCCTCTGAACGTAGTCCCTCAATCTGCTCCACCAAAGACTCTAGCAAGGAATCTTCTGCCCGTTCCAATGAAGCCAACGAAACTCCAGCCGAGTTAGTCGAACAGGCACTCCAGTTGCTACAGCGGTTGCAGATCGCTCTTCGATAAATCACGATCCTGCAAGGCGGGGAGTATGGATACGTCCGTCTCCAGTTGTACATATTATACTGTATATAAGTTATTTTCCTTTTCTGAATGTAGAATACTTACTTGCTTCCCCGTGTGGAACGGACCTTTTTATTTTTTCTTGCTGACCCGTGTGGAACGGACCTTGTTTGTTTTAGTACAAAGAAGAATTTAATTTGAGCCACCCTGTCCGGAATAGAGCAGTGGTGCTCTCACTCACACATTTGCTCCATATGGGCATCTGCGCTTTTGTTTTGTAAGTTACATATATATATAAGCGAATACTGTTTTTTCTCTTTCCTATCAACTAAGTAACGGGCATTCCTTAAAAGCACCACACAGTGATCGGTAGTAAACGCGGAATATTAAGAAAAGAAACCCGATTACCCTTTTATTTTGTATAAAATCTCCTTTTTTTTTTCTGTCGGAACTTATTTTAAATAAACTGTATATAGACATTGAATAAAGTGTAAATTTCTAATTCGAGTGTTCGTATATACAGTCAGAACTGTATATCGTTTATGGAAGATCGCAGTCATAAGAGAACGAGTGAAACCGCATTCAAACGCCATTCGCATACATTTTGCAAAGAAGGAAAACGGATATCCAACTTCTCCCCGTGCTCCCCTTCAACGCCCCATATTTGAAACACGTCCTCAACGTGTTCAATTGGCGCAGCCGGTTTTTACAACTACTCAAAGTAGTTGACGTCCTACGTGTACAACATCGCGTCCGCGGGGACATTAAAAAGAGAAATAGTCTTGGTATTCAATCAAAATTCTTCTGCAAGAGTAAGCCTTGTTGCACAATTAAATGTTGCTGACTGTTGTATGTGTGTTCAGGCAGTGCTAACAGAGCCTGGGAATTGTGTTCAGGCACCGAGGGTATTGCTATATTTATAGAGCGCATGGTTTTCCTTTTTGGAGAGTAATGAATCCTTGGAGAATTAATCTTTAAATGGACTTTTGTTTTTATATTAAAGAGTAAAACGTACTTTTCGTCGCGAAAAAAAAAATCCACGAAAATAATCCGCGAAAACTTGTCTGCGAAAAATTATCCGCGAAATAAACTTTTTATTCATCGAAGCCGCCGCATCGGACATAGAATTTAACTATCACAAGCACGATTGTAAGTACATGAAAAATTTATTGAAATTCAAATGGAAGGAAATAGCGCAATTATAGAAAATTTGAAGCAAGAAGTATTCACTTATGAACGTTTAACTGCTAGTTATTTTAGACAATTGTGGGAAGTCTTAGAGTCATTAAATAATAAAAGATCATTTTTAAATTCAGTTCGCAGTGAAATAGAAGGTAAAACTCAAGAAGAGAAATTTGACATAGTACTTGAACATATAAGAGAAAACGCAAGTGATAAAAAGAGTAAAGCTTTCGAAAAAGAATTAGAAAAATTACAGCTTAGCAATAAATTATTGAAATCACAGAACAAAAAATTAAAGGACCCGTTAGCGGGTTCAGATACATCCTTGGAAGAAAAAAACTAGAAAACGACAGACTAAGGGAACTTTTATTAAAAGAAAATTTTAGCGCAGGACAGTTAAACCTATTTCAAAAAAATAGACAAACGATCGCTGAACAAAAAGCAGAAATAGAACATTTGAAGGAGAGATTACGTTGTTCCAACCACGAAAATAGTAACGTTGGTCGTCCTCAAATGTCTAACAATAACAAATTAACAGTACATAACGAAGCGACCGGTAACTTAACACCATTATCAAAAGAATTATCAGAAGCTGGTATCGAAATCTCAAAACTGACTCCAAGTCAAATAGAATATTCAGGGGAACATTTATTAAGTCCTTTGTTGACTCCACAGCCAACACCCACACAAATACCGCCACTCCCGCGTCCACCCTCAGCAGGTCAATCACATCAGTTAAGACCGAAAACTGATATGATGCAGAACAAACATACCAAATCAGATTCAAATTTTTCAGCCGCGAGAGCTAATTTAGAACATTTCTTTCAATTTGGTGCCAACCAAAGAATTGACAATAGTTTGAGAGATAACAGTCCACAAGAGGGAGTTTCACACTTCGGTAACATTCCAAAAGTAAATGAGCCCATCGCAGTCAGAGAATATAATCGTCCGAGCCACATACACGTGTCTTCAATGAGAACATTAGTCAGTGAAATGAAAAAGGTAGTTGACATGCTAGTGCCAATCTTTTCAGGAACATCTTGCCCAGAGCTTAAAATAGAAGTAGATAAATTTATACAAGGGTGTCAATTGTTGAAGAGAGAAGTCTCACCTGGGGACAGAGAGCTCGCAATAGAATGCATAAGGCTGAGATTGTTTGGAAAGGCGCATAAGCGGGCTGGGGAGAAAAAATTTTCATCAATAGACGAATTTTGCGAATTTATAAAACAAAATTATGCTAAAGCAAGGACTTTAGACCAAATAAGGGCAGATTTAGATAACATAAGGCAAGGCCCAAGTGAGCCAGTGGTCCTTTTTGGTAGCAGGATAGAGGAATTATTAAAAGAAGCGAATGAATTCGTAAAAGAAACCTATGGATTAGATAATATGGAGGTCTTTTTTAAGGATCTTGGGGTAAATGCCTTTATTAAAGGGTTGCGAGACCGATCACTTGAGCAAATGTTAGCCGGAAGGGAAAACGATTCCATTGGTCAGTTAGTAGATTTCGTCGAAAGAATCCAATCACGAATAGGCTGCAAAGTAGCCGAAATCAATTAAGTAGAAGATCTGCTCGAAGAGGATAGCGTTTGTAGTTTTTGCAAAATATCAGGACTGTAAGACAAGATTAAATACTCCTTTTTGCGAAAAATGTAGCATTTACGGTCATGAAAGAGGAACACAATGCGGCCAAGAGGAACGTCAAAAATTAAGTTGTAATTTTTGTAAAAAAACAAGGCCATTTAGCCGAAAATTGTCTTGTAAAGTTGAGAGAAATCTATTGCCACATATGTCGTATTGGCGGGCACCTAGCTAATAAATTTTGCAGTATGAAAGCGAATAATTTTCAAACACCGAATCCAAGTAGAGAGAATAGCAATCAAACACAAAACCGAAACACTACTCCGTACGACAATAGAGGGCAAAGCAGGTTTAACGATCGTCAAAATGTACCCAAGAATGGTCAAGGGGCTCTTAGAGTTGATAATAGGCAGTGTTACAAATGCAAACAGACCGGAAAGCCGATAATAGATTAGTAAAATTAAGGCCTATTCCAGTACCCGGTGGCGGCAATGTGCAGAAAAATGAACTTAGGAAAATAGAATTAAAAATTATGAAAAAAAGCACAGAGGAAAAATCAGACTTATCTTGTCAGTCACAGTCGCTATTGGAATTGGATATAAATAAAATTGAAGTCGAAGACTCCACTATTAAAATAAACAAAAGTCAGCCACTCTCTAGCAGTGAGGAGATGAAAGAGAATGAAAAAACATGCGTTAGGCTAAGCGAGCCTATATGTTCCGTTAGCAAAAAGAAAATATTAGGTGTAGTAAAAAGAAATCCATTATTTTTCCAATAGATGGCGTTATTTATCTGCATCTCGCGTTGTATAAGTCCGATCGTGTTCCGCTAGGGGCATTAGAAAGATGACAGTTCCTACTAAAAAGCTTTTTTGACACTTTTTTTATTGATTGACTCAGTTTTGTTTGAGAGCTTGTCAAAGATGGACATCAGCAAAGAGAAAATTCGCTACATTTTACAGTTTTTCTTCGATAAGGGAGAAAACGCAAGCCAGGCGGCTGAAAATGTGAATAGCGTTTATGGACCTGATACTGTAACAGCCAATCATGCGCAATTTTGGTTTCGTCGATTCCGTTCCGGTAACTTCGATGTCAAAGATGCACCACGCACTGGAAGGCCAATTGTCGAAAATGTCGATAAAATCATGGAAATTATCGAGTCCGACCGTCATGTTAGCACTGTTTCGATTGCAAAAGAGCTAAAGATTGCACAAAAAACCGTTTGGAACCATTTGAATAAGGCTGGATACACAAAGAAGCTCGATGTATGGGTGCCACACGAGTTAACGCAAAAAAACCTCATAGACCGAATTTCCATCTGCGAATCGCTGCTGAACCGCAACAAAATCCACCCATTTCTGAATCGGTTGGTGACTGGTGATGAAAAGTGGGTCACTTACGACAACGTCAAGCGAAAACGGTCGTGGTCGAAACACGGTGAACCGGCGGAAACGGTGGCCAAGCCAGGATTGACGGCCAGGAAGGTTTTGCTGTGTGTTTGGTGGGATTGGCAGGGAATTATCTACTATGAGCTGCTCCCATACGGCAAAACTCTTAACTCGGAACTCTACTGTCAACAATTGGACCGTCTGAAGGAAGCAATCGCCCATAAGCGGCCAGCTTTGGCCAATAGGAGAGGAATTGTGTTCCATCAGGACAACGCCAGGCCACACACATCGATAGTGACTCGCCAGAAGCTCCGGGAGTTTGGTTGGGAGGTTCTTCTGCATCCACCTTATAGTCCGGACCTGGCACCAAGTGATTACCATCTGTTTCTGTCCATGGCGAACAATTTTGCTGGTGAAACATTCGCTTCAAGAGAGGCTTCTGAAATTCGACTGTCTCAATTTTTTGCTAATAGGAACGAGGGCTTCTATGAGAGAGGCATAATGAAATTACCTTTAAAATGGCAACAAGTTATCGAACAAAACGGCGCATATTTGACCTAAATCGGGTCATTCTAACTATCTTAAATAAAGCCCTCAATTTAATGCAAAATTTTCTTTTTACTACACCTAATAATAAGAAGGTTACATTTTCTGAACAAGTGGTTGAGTATACCTATCCAAGAGATGTTTATGAAATATCATATTCTAGTGATTCATGTGTAAAGCAATTTTTCACCAAGGGATGGATATTCTGATATATTTCATTTGAGTGAGGATAAGATTTCATATACGACAGTTCTTAAACACGAAATTGCAACAGAGCCAGGGCAGCCACCAGTTAATATTAGACAATATAGACTCCCAGAAGTGCATAAAACAGAAATAACCTCACAGGTTGACAAAATGCTTAAAGATGGCATTATTTCTCCAAGCAAGTCACCTTGGAATTCTCCGATATTGTTAGTACCGAAAAAGGCCGGTGCCGATGGTAAAAAGAAATGGCGACTTGTGGTAGATTTCCGAAAATTGAACGATATTACCATTAAACAAGTTTTTCCAATTCCTAGAATAGATGAAATTCTCGATCAGTTGGGTTGCAGTAGGTATTTTTCAACTTTAGATTTAGCCAGCGGATACCATCAAGTGCTTATCGAAGAAAAAGATAAGGAGAAGACAGCATTTAGCACGGGATTTGAATTTACCAGAATGCCTTTTGGGCTCACGGGAGCACCTGCAACCTTTCAACGCATAATGAATAGCATTCTCACTGGATTGCAGGGAATTGGTTGTTTTGTTTATCTTGATATCGTTATTTATGCTAGGAATTTAGAAGAGCATGAAGAAAGATTATGTAAGGTTTTCGAAGTCTTAAGACATAACAGTTTAAAACTTCAAACAGAGAAATGTCAATTTCTTAAAAAAGAAGTTATGTATATATTTAGGGCATAAATGTTCGGAATCAGGCGTGCTGCCAGATCCACTAAAGGTAGAAAGTGTACAAAAAATATCACCACCCAGAAATGTAAAAGAGTTACAAGCTTTCCTTGGATTAATCAATTATTATCGCAAATTTATACCAAATGCGGCAAAAATTTCAGTTCCACTAAACAAATTATTAAGAAAAAACGTTAAGTTTGAATGGAACATTGATTGTCAGAAGGCCATAGAACAGCTTAAAGCTGCGGTAACCTCACCCCCTTTACTTCAATATCCAGATTTTTCGAAAACTTTCATTCTAACAACAGACGCTAGTAATGAAGCCTTAGGAGCTGTTCTCTCGCAAGGAGAACCAGGGGAAGATTTGCCCATTTATTTTGCAAGCAGAGCGTTAAGTGAAACTGAGAAACGATATTCTACAATTAAGAAAGAATTTTTGGCAATGTTTGGGCTGTGAAAAATTTTTAGGACGTATTTATTGGGCAGACCTTTCAAAATTTACACCGATCATAAGCCATTAAAGGGTATAGCCAATTTAAAGGAATAAGATTTTTTATCTTATGCTGTTTTAATTATAATTTCTTTCAATTTATTTTCTTGCTTTTAATTTTTACAGCCTTCTTCTTTTCCTTTTCTAAAACAGCTGATCAGCTCTCCTCTTGTGCTGCCAGCTCGTTTTTTTTCTTTTTGTGTTACAGTGCTGTCACATAGTAAGTTTTATAAAAATACCCAAAGATAGCTAAATACACCAAAATCATATTCAAATTTACTTAGAGATTACAGCTCGGTCAACCTGACTACATGATTGACCTCAATCAATAGTAACATAAGAACTTATTCTGAATTGATCCTTAAAATTATCGGTTCATGTGGCCTTTATTAGCTAGTGACCTCAGCAGCGGGAGCTTCAGTTGGAGATATCCATTTTCTAATCTTGTTTGCCTCTACAATTCCATTGTAGGGTGTCTGCGTTAATTGGCAGTTTTCTACGTCTCTGACAACATAACGGTCATGAGGCAATACTTTATATTATATATTACATATGGACCTCGGTATTTCTGAACAAGCTTTTTATTACTTCCAACAGAAGTATCAACGTATCTTATAACCACAAAGTCACCCACCGAGTATGTTTTGGCGGGTACACTATGCTTTAAAAAGTACTGCAAACTATATTCTTGTGACCTTTTTATAGAGTCCAATGCACTCGACCTTACTGCCTCCAAGTCTCGACCTATTCCATCATTAAATTTATCTTCTAAATGCTCTGTTAACTCATCCACTATTTTGCCTCGCTGATTGACACCAAATAACAATTCACTGGGAGAGTACTTTGTGGTGCTATGCACCGTATTATTGATTGCAAATTCCACCTCAGAGAGCTTCAGCGACCAGTTTGCATGCTGTATTGGCTCCGTTACCTTGCTCAACATTGCCCTCAACACACGATTCACACGCTCCACCTGACCATTCGCTTGTGGAGATTCCGTTGCGACCTTAACATGCTCTATATTATTCTTTGCCACAAAATCACTAAATTCCGTTGATGTAAAACAAGTGCCCCTGTCGGAAATGATTCGCCGTGGTCGGCTGTAGTAGCCGAAATACTTTTCTAACGCACAATTGACCTCTTTCGTGCTCGTTGAGTTCACTGGATACAGCTTCACGTATTTCGTGAAAGCGTCAATGATCACTAATATGTGTTTACGTTTCGAGGTGACTGACGGCAGAGGACCAAAATGATCTAAGTGGATAGTTTCAAACGGTATTGGCTTCTTTGGAATGTTGCACATGTTGTGCTCATTCGACCTTGAGGGTGCGGAATATACAATGCACTTAACACAATTTCGGATAAAACGAGAGATTTTTTCTTTCATATTCCCAAACCAGTAATTTCTTCGTATCTGATCGTAGCACTTATCACTCTGATGACCTATACTTTCATGTACCATGCGTATTACGTTCTCCTCCATTTCACATGGAATATACAACAACAACCGACCTGACCCACTTTTACGGAAAACCAATCCATCATGTAACTCGTAACCGTCCACCGAACCCTTTTCTAATTTTTCCATTAATTCTCTCACTCTCTTGTCCCTCGCCTGAGTCGCTTGGATTTGAAAGGCCAGCTCATCAGCATCGACTGCACCTACCAACATAGACTCATCAGAAACCTCCACCTGCGAATCGCCATTTTCTGTTGATGATCGTTTTGTATAACAGCGACTTAAAGCATCAACATGGCCCATCGATACTGCATTACGGTGATGAATCGCATAGTTGTAGTTTTCTAATTCTAAAGCCCACCTCGCAATTCTGGGGTTTACATGCTTTTTGCTCAACGTCATCGTCAGCGAATTGCAGTCTGTGAAAATCTTGAACGGCACACCATCCAAGTACACACGAAACCTTTCAAGAGCATAAATTATCGCCAATGTCTCTAGCTCAAAGCTGCTGTATCTACTTTCTTCACTTGTGGTTGATTTGGAAAAATAAGCAGTCGGGTGAAATTTTCCATCATCTTGACGCTGCATCAACACCGCCCCAAATCCAAGGCTACTGGCATCACAATGGAGCTCAGTCTCTCGTTTCGGGTCATATATCGCCAATATTGGTGGGGAAATCAGTCGGGAACGTAATTCTAGGAACGCGTTTCTGCACTCTTCCGAAAAATTCAAAACAACTCCCTCTTGCAGCAATTCTCGTAGTGGTTTGGCAATTCGTGAGAATGATGGCACGAATTTTCGGAAATATGAAAATAATCCGAGACAAGAATGTACCTCTCTCTGACTCTTGGGCATCGGGTACATACTAATGGCACGGACATGATCATCTGTTGGACGCACACCAAACGAATTCACACGAAGACCTAAATATTCTATTTCCTGATATGCAAACTTACACTTCTTCAGTTTTAACTCCAGCTCACAACCTCGACATGGGACTCAAAATCTGGCGACGCAATCAATATGTCGTCTATATACACTACCACCTCTTGTGAATCAATTAAATCCCTGAATATAGTATACACGAATCGTTGGAAGTTTGCTGATGCATTTTTTAAGCCAAACGGCATCTTCAAATACTCGAATTGACCATGAGGCGTCACAAAAGAAGTGTATGGTATCGACTTTTCGTCCATGCTACACTGGTAAAACCCGTCTTTTAAATCCAGCAACGTGAACCATTTCTTATTTCCGCAAAACTCTATACAATCATCTATTAAGGGGAGAGGGAAATTGTCACGAATAGTCTTTTTGTTCAAAGGCCGATAATCCACACACATCCTAGTTTCCCCACTCTTTTTTTTCACTAATACTATAGCTGACGCATATTGCGACTGACTGGGTCTAATTATATTTCTCGACATTAAGTCATCTGTAATGCTGCGAACTAAAGTTCTATCGTGATAGGAAAGCCTACGTGGAGCACAGTGGAATGGCACATCATCTGTTAAATGTATTTTCATTTTATAATCAAAAGATTTAAACTCAATATTCTTTGGAGACACATAACAATCAATAATGCAGTTTCTTAATTTTTTACTAGAATGTTTATCCAATGATGTACAAATGTCAAGTTCGTCGCACTTGGTTGCAGCCAAATCAATTGCACAATTCTCAAAAAAGGCTTGTTCAGAACTCTCCGAGGCCAAATTATCTTTTGACACTGTAAAATTATTTTTCATAACGCTTAACCCATTGCACTCCCATTCATTTGACAATTTATTGCTATGGTCACCAACTTCATCTTCTTTTAACTTCGAATCAGATGCACTTTTATAGCAAAACTTTAAACTTAACATTTTATTAAATTCATTTTCATTCTTTACACGTTTTTGTTCTAATTGTATTCAAAACTTCCACATAAAATCCCTTCCTAGGATGATGGGCATTGACATTGACCCATCTGGTATTATAATAAATGAAATAAGTCTCAGTTCGTTTCTAAATTTTACATAACTTGGTATCACACCGTACGTGTGTATAACTCTTTTGCCAATGGTACGGAATTTAGTTGGCACTAATTTTTTCGAAATTTCAATTTGTAATGGAATGCATGACTTCTGGATGAGATTAATTGGGCTACCGGAATCAATCATGGACGAAAAATGTATGAATTCAGTGCATCTGTTTCGATTGAAATTACAAAAAGCCACACTCACCGTCTGCATAACGCGCATTGCCTCTGCAGCATCAGCATCACCTTCCCATTGCACAGCGGCTACATATTGTTGTTGATTACGTTTTGACTTCGGGCAATCCTTATGCATGTGTCCCATTTGATGACAAGTAAAGCAAGAACCCGGCGGTCGCAGCGGTTTTGGACAAGCACTCTGAAAATGCCCAAATTGCGAGCAATTGAAGCAGCGAATCTCCGTTTTATCTGTAGCTGCGGAGTTCTTTGCGGTACTCGTCTTCGGTTTGGAAGCAGTCATGGCAGCAGTATTGGTTGAGCCTTTGATTATATTGGTCCTCGGGCGGCGTTGTTCATAGCGGTCCATTCGACGCACCAGCTCACTAATGCTTGTCGCGCCATAGAGAATAGATACAGCGTTACTAGTGTCTGGGATCCCATCAATGATGATATCTAATAGCTCCTGTTCATCAATCTTCGACTGAGCAGCAATCGATTGCATTGCTACTACATAACTGAGGCAAGTCTCGTTTGATTGTAAGGTACGAGCCTTTAGTTGACGGTAAACTTCCTGACGTGTTACATTGCGATGAAACATATCGATGAGGGACGTTTTTAGGTCGTCGTAGTCTACCACGCCTAAGTTGAACGCGAAATCTCGAGCCGTCCCCTCTAGACGGCGGCGAACACCAAGGCACTGTTCCCTTTTGCTGAATTTGCTAGCTTTAGTGTAGTCTTCATATTGAATAAACCACTTCTTTATGTCATAGTGATTTTCACCGCTGAACTTTGGTACAGCTGCATCGAGTTCTTCAAAATTAATACGTCGACCCTCTGTCGCAGCAGTGTAGTTGGAGCTCTCTAATTCTTCAATTAGCTTTTTAAGTTCAAGCATTTCGCGGCGCATTCTCAAAAGTCGTAATTCTTCTTCCACTTGAATTACATCGGCACTTGTTGTAACCGCCGTGTTGCACGAATTATTTGCAGCAGAGGAACTAGACATCATTACAGCGGTGGCAGTGGACACAGGTGTGTTGGCAGCGGATACATTCGTGGCGAGGACAGCAGCAGTGTCAGCGTGGGGACCTTGGACAGCAGTGACTTTTGGAGTCATAATGGCAGCGGCAGCACTAATTGCCATTTCAGCAGCACCGATGTTTGAAAGCGAAGTGATGGCAGTCGCGGAGTATGGTGTGACAGCGGGATTGATTATTCCTTCATCAGTTTTACATGTGTTAAATACCTGAATTTCTTCAGACGATGCACTACATTCAGATTTGTTATCTTCATTGTGCAAAGGTATCACATCATTGGCAGCATCAGCGTTGTTCCCAGTGGGCTTATTCAATAAGTCATTATACAACGATCGTAAATGCCTCACGGATGCATCATCAGGAAAAAAAAACATTTTCCGCCATGAGGGCCTCAATTAGTTTTTCACGTGAGAGACGGTTATCCATTGAGTACACTTCAATCCGATTATATTTTGGTAAAGAAAATAGCGTAAACGGTTGGGTAGCTTATCCTGGTTCTGAGCCACACCTGAAGATTTTATCTTATGCTGTTTTAATTATAATTTCTTTCAATTTATTTTCTTGCTTTTAATTTTTACAGCCTTCTTCTTTTCCTTTTCTAAAACAGCTGATCAGCTCTCCTCTTGTGCTGCCAGCTCGTTTTTTTTTCTTTTTGTGTTACAGTGCTGTCACATAGTAAGTTTTATAAAAATACCCAAAGATAGCTAAATACACCAAAATCATATTCAAATTTACTTAGAGATTACAGATTCGAGACTAGGTCGTTTTCGCCTAAAACTTTTAGAGTACGACTTCGAAATTTTTTATAAGCCCGGAAAAAATAATCAAAACGCTGACGCTTTGAGTAGGATTCCACATATAAACAACAACATATCTGTAGTAACACGAGCACAGGCTAAAAAAACCTGATGAAATAATAGACGAAAGCGTTGAAGAAGACATGTCTCAAGTCTTAACTGACCCAAAGGAGATTGTAAAAGTCCTCAAAACATTTCATGATTCACCCATAGGAGGTCATAAAGGGACAATGAAGACGTTTTTGCGAATTAGAAAACAATTTAAGTGGCAAGGAATGCAAAAACAGATAAAAGATTACGTGAAAACATGTGAACTCTGTCAGAAAAATAAAAGTTTAAAAGTCGAGAAAATGCCGATGGTTCTCACAAAAATTTCCCAACGTCCTTTTGATAAGATATATATGGACATGGTGGGTCCCCTACCAGTCACTTCAAGCGGTAATAAATATATTCTTACATTTTTAGATTATTTTTCAAAATTTTTCATATGTACAGGCATTCCCGATGCAGAATCGTCGACAGTAGCAAAAGCGTTCTTTAACGAAGTAATTTCAAAATTCAATATTCCACGAATTCTTGTCACTGACAATGGCACAAACTGCACTTCAAAACTTTTTAAGGAAGTATGCAAGCTAATGGGAATTAAGAAAATAGAAACTTCTCCATATCATCCGCAAGCCAATGGTGCTTTAGAAAGAAGCCATAGACCATTAGCCGAATTTTTAACAACTTTTGCGAAAGAAGACGGTACAAATTGGGATGATTGGCTTCATCATGCCATGCATGTGCACAATAATACTGTACACAGCACTACGAAACAAACGCCTAGCAAAACACTTTTTGGTTTCGATTTTGATGTACCTGTTAATCTAAAAGGGAAGCCCGCTCCTCTATACAATATTGATGATTATTCAAAAATATTAAAGTACCAGATTCAAAGAACGCATGAATTAGTTCGACAAAATCAAGAAAAAGGAAAGGAAAAATATATATATATATATACATATTTGAATGCAAAAATGTTCTGAGGAAAAAACATACAAAATTTAAAATTCAAAATGTTCGAAATCATGAAATTTAAATAGATCATACTAATAGTAAAAGACTAAAATTTCGATAACATATATGTATATAGTTGTAGGAAAAATCGAAAAATTAGTAGCTTAAAACTGAATTATATAATTAAGAATATTATACAATTATTATATTATAAAATTAAAATATAGATTATAATCTGTAAGTCAAATTTTTGTAAACTACAGGTGGGAGACAGTTGAAACAAAGAAAATATTTATTAAAAAAAAGAAAGAAAAATAATAAATAAACTAAACATGAGAAACCCACAATAAAAAAAAAAAAAGAGAACAAGTATGAAAAAAAATGATAATAAAAAAAAAATCAAATTAAATAAAAAAAATATAGTGATAAAAACACACCCCAACTGTCTCAATCGAATCTATAGCAGAGTGACGCAGGAGAGGACATCGATGGGATACTGACCATGCTGACCACAACCTTCGAATTTAACCAATATGGCGTAAGGTCGTCACCTACCAAAACCAGACACAAGAAAACTCAAAACGTAAGTCGAAAGTTCGAGCAGTTCCAGAGTTGCACCAACAAAAAACATGAAAGTGAAACCGCTTAAAATTTTGGGACCAAATCAACAGTTTTTCCTGTCGGACCCCAACAAGCAGCCAATCTTCCTATAACAGATGGCTCAAAATACTAAGATGATTTTTGCGGCAATCCTTTCAATAGCAATGACAAACATTCCCTTACCTTCCACCGTTAATTTGAATGCCAAAACGTGGCATCGTCTTCAAAAGGGTGAGGGATGTTATGAGTCAAACGGCAGAGCAGCTCATCTTGTAGCTTACGCAATACTGCTAGCGACGGCTCACGGCCAAAAACGCAAGCTGGCATTTCGCAACACCGTACAAGAGTGCCAAGTACAATGTTGCGGCATAGGTGACTGACGCGGAATCGCCGAATATGCTGAATCGGATATTGGTCATGGATCAAAACGACCAAGATACCCGGAAGTAAATCTGCACAGGTCAGCATGCGTCAGCAGGCCCATGACACCGTTCCCGAAGAACAAATTAGCGTCTGCAGAGCGCAGACTTAGGTAAAAATATATAGAATAATTAGTATAAAAGCTTTTGTATCTCAAACTAAGAATTCAGTTGCAGTCAGTTGTTAACAGTTGCTGATAGTCATTTAATAAACAATTATAAATTATAAAACTAAAGAGCGTTTCCTTTAGAAAATTCGGGCCGATAGGCGAGTGAAGGATTCCGGAAAAATCTTCACAACACCATAAGTCTAAACGGGCGTAATGTATTCAGAGGCGCGTCTTCTTACAAAGTGGGTAAAACGTTTCGTAGGAAATGGAGTTATGCCGTTGAGTTTAATCTGCGCGCTAAAGAGTATGGTTCAACTAAGTTTTTGCCAACAATGACGTAATTTTAAGTTTAAGCTCTGGAAAAATTTCGCAAGAACAAACATTGCTCCTCCTGAGCTAAGCTATCACCTGGGTAAGTTTGGTCCAAAATTCTGCAGACACTCTGTATACGAGTACATTCCATTTAATTGAGTATGTATTTTTTCAGAAAACGCTTAATTATGTCGCCTTAGTGCCTTTTGATACCATGCGCGTTCTGTAATTATCTAGGTTAAGTAGTGTTCGATCTTTAAACAATAACTATTAACACTTGCTAATCACAGTTTGATTGAATTTAATTGACTTGTATAAATTTATCTTAAGCTAAAATACCAAGAAGGTAAAAATTATGTTATATCAAATGAATTGTAATTATTGTGTTCCTTTACGAATAACGTTAAGAGATATTCCTATTATTGTATACGTAACGCGTTCTTAGTTCGGTCACGACCGCTCTTCTAGTTTTGCCTTCCACTCATTAACAGCGAGCAGTCAAATCAAATCCAGTTTCAGTTTCATTTTGAGCGTGAAGCAATTAAGTCAGCCGAATTCGTGCGTGTATTATTATTTTCTTACAATTGTTTAAATAAAATTGAATTTAACTTTATTTATGTGAATAAAAACTATTATTCACAACATTTTGGCGCCCGAGCAGGGACTTTTAAATAGATAGTTCCAGTTTATTTGATAAAAAAAAAAAAATAATAATAAAGTTTTATTTAAGTATTTCCGCGATCGTTACCATTCGAGCTGACTTATTCGTTGTTGTTGCCGCTTCACGTTCTTTTCTGCCACGAGGGAAATTGTTGTTGCTGCTGCTGCTTCGTGGTCTCCTTCTGGTGTTGATACCGCTCCAGACTCCTACCACGTGCGAAACTATTCGTTGTTGTTGCTAATTCGCCTTACTGGATTTGGAAGCTATTTGGATACACTTGGAATCGTGGACGTTTCATAAGGAAACCATATGGGGCGCAAGTATTTTGAAACCGAAAGGAATAAACAAGAGGTACGATAATCAGTCTGGACATTGAAAGTGCGATTCATAAAGTTTTTTAATAAGCCTATAATCATTTGAGTTGATCCAAATACGCAAACTTAACTTAAATTCGCAAATTCAAGTCCATGTGCTCTGGCTGGAATAAGTTTCATATACACATACATACATATATATGCACAGTTGCCTTTATAATAAAATTACATATGCACATATTACATACATATAATATTAGGTGTAGTAAAAAGAAATCCATTATTTTTGCATTAAATTGAGGGCTTTATTTAAGATAGTTAGAATGACCCGATTTAGGTCAAATATGCGCCGTTTTGTTCGATAACTTGTTGCCATTTTAAAGGTAATTTCATTATGCCCTCTCATAGAAGCCCTCGTTCCTATTAGCAAAAAATTGAGACAGTCGAATTTCAGAAGCCTCTCTTGAAGCGAATGTTTCACCAGCAAAATTGTTCGCCATGGACAGGAACAGATGGTAATCACTTGGTGCCAGGTCCGGACTATAAGGTGGTTGCAGAAGAACCTCCCAACCAAACTCCCGGAGCTTCTGGCGAGTCACTATCGATGTGTGTGGCCTGGCGTTGTCCTGATGGAACAAATTTCCTCTCCTATTGGCCAAAGCTGGCCGCTTATGGGCGATTGCTTCCTTCAGACGGTCCAATTGTTGACAGTAGAGTTCCGAGTTAAGAGTTTTGCCGTATGGGAGCAGTCATAGTAGATAATTCCCTGCCAATCCCACCAAACACACAGCAAAACCTTCCTGGCCGTCAATCCTGGCTTGGCCACCGTTTCCGCCGGTTCACCGTGTTTCGACCACGACCGTTTTCGCTTGACGTTGTCGTAAGTGACACACTATTCATCACCAGTCACCAACCGCTTCAGAAATGGGTCGATTTTGTTGCGGTTCAGCAGCGATTCGCAGGTGAAATTCGGTCTATGAGGTTTTTTTGCGTTAATCGTGTGGCACCCATACATCGAGCTTCTTTGTGTATCCAGCCTTATTCAAATGGTTCCAAACGGTTTTTTGTGCAATCTTTAGCTCTTTTGCAATCGAAACAGTGCTAACATGACGGTCGGACCTTTTCGAATTTAATTTATCTTGGCCTTGATTTTAAAATCGACATTCGCAATTGGCCTTCTAAAGTGCCGTGGTTGCATCCTTGAATCGAATTCCGGAATCGGAAATCACGAAAATCAAAATTGCGTTTTAGTAGGAACTGTCATCTTTCTAATGCCCCCTAGCGGAACACGATCGGACTTATACAACGCGAAATGCAGATAACTAACGCCATCTATTGGAAAAATAATGGATTTCTTTTTACTACACCTAATATTTGAATGCTGAAACAGTTAGTCGAACGCATGCATGCTACACTCTTAAGTGCATGTTAAACTAGTCGTTTGCTTATTTTCCGTCCACATTTTCGCTCAGTTGGAATACATAGTAAGTTATTTCAGACAATTATCGTAGTATTGGCGATAAAGGCTGAAGATTTCGACATTGATTTGAGAAACTGCAAATAAGCGCAACTGTAGATTTTGCAGTTATTCGTCATTTCTGTTGACAATGTTTCGTAGTTGATAATGTTTCGTAGTTGAACGTATGTATGTCAGTTCGTGGCATCACATACTTTGTTGTTGTTGTTTGACATTGAAACGTAGCACATATATTGTTGTTCCTTTTGACTACGTTGAAGCACTTTCGCGCGTTTTTTTTTTACTTTTTCTTAATAATCACGCCTTGGTGCTGTCGTCAGATTACGGTCGTTGCTGCTGCTCAACACTGCTGTTCTTCGCTTTAAGACCATACGAGTGCAGTGACAACTTTCAAGCGTCAGAAGTGAAAGGTGATTATTTTAACCAAACAACTTTTTCTTTATATAATGCATTGTCGATTGGAGTACCATACAAGGTATTATATAAATTCATAAAATCGTTTCGTTCAACACACAATAATGATTAAGGAGCCAAATGCAACTTTACTAGCTCAATTCAAACAACAAAGAGCTACAGCTAAAGGGAACATAACACGAATAAAGAATCAATTTGAAGTAGGTCAAACAGGCTATAATCCGATCGACCTAGAATGTAGATTAGAAATTGTCACGTCTTATAGCAAGCAAATCATGGCTTACCAAACAGAAATTGAAAAGCTTGATCCTACCGATGATAAAAGAAGCGAAATTGAGGAATTGTGCATTGCGACGAAGACCAAAATTCTGATGTTGCTTGGTCCATCAAGAAACCGTGATGCGTCAATAGTTGACCATACCATTTCTATTCCTTCACCTAATCGGTTACCCAGCTTGAAGTTGCCTAAATTTGATGGCAAATATTCTGATTATAAAAATTTTATCAGTACATTTAAAAATTTAGTCGACGACGAAGTTTCATTATCCGATATTGAAAAATTTAACCACTTGTTGAACTGCTTGTCAGGGGAAGCTTTACTGACAGTAAAGGCATTTCAAATCACAGAGGAAAATTATCAAAATGCGTTAAAAAGATTAGACGAAAGATATAATAAAAAATGCTTAATATTTCGCGACAATATTTCTCAAATGTTTGATATTCCGAAAAAGTCTAAAGCTTGTGTATCCGATCTTCGGAAAATGATTGATACTGTCTCAGCCATTTATGACTCATTGTTAACAATTGGTTGTGATTCAGATGTTACAAACGCCATTCTAATTCATTTAATTTTGTCGAAGGTAGACGCGGGAACGAAAGCTCGTTGGAATGATCAATTAGATTATTCTAAACTTCCCAAGTGGTCCGACTGCGTTGACGTCATGATTCGTCGTTGTCAATCACTTGAGATCAATGAAGACAAACAATCAAAGTCCGATGGAAACAAGTTCAAAGGCAAACGGTCTTCCGATAAAAAGCCTCACACAAAGTCTTCACTGTCATGCACAAAAGACAATGATGCGTCTATCGACGCTAAGTGCGTATTCTGTAAGAGCTCTGAGCATAAAATTTCAAAATGTAAACAGTTCGCAGTTGAAAAGGATATTCAAGAACGTTTTGAATTTGTAAAAAAAAATTCTCTGTGTAATAACTGTCTTAACAAAGGGCATACAGTTTCACGATGCCGTAGTTCAAACTGCACTATATGCAAACGTCCGCATCACACCTTGTTGCATCGTAATGACGTATCAAAACGACCCGAGCCATCAACACAATCAAATAATTCGGCTCATGGAGCTAGTCAATCTGTCATGCATATTAATTCCTCTGAAGAAATCGTTGTTTTGGCAACAGCTCTTCTTCAAATCAAAGATAAGTGTGGTGTTTTCCATCTTGCGCGTGCACTTCTAGATTCTGGCTCTCAGATCAATGTAATAAGCGAAGAGTTTGTTAACAAATTAAAGCTGAAACGTGAGAGCACACACTTAAACATTTCATGCATCAATGATGTAAGCTCATCAGCGTTCCACAAGGTTCAGGCAACCGTTAAGTCTCGCATAAGCTCACATCAATTTACTACTGAATTGTTTGTTTTAAGATCCGTATCAAATCCTCAGCCAGAAGTCGACATTTCTATTCAAAATGGGGATCTCCCGTCCAATATAGTGTTAGCCGACCCATGGTTTTACAAAAGGCAACAGGTCGATATGCTAATTGGTGCAGATATATTTTTCGAACTGCTCTCAATTGGACATATAAAAGTGCATGATTCTATGCCTGTTATACAAAAAACGTTGTTCGGTTGGATAGTTGCCGGTAAATATAAGCCTGCTACCACCAGAATATCGTGTCACCTTTTAAATGTTGAAGGTGAAGAACGTCTTGAATCAATTGACAAGGCGCTCCGAAGTTTCTGGGAAATCGAAGAGGTGGCTGCTTCAAACACATATTCTGACGAGCATCAGTCATGTGAAAAACATTTTTCTGAAAATCTGCAAAGATTAGACAAGGGTCGATTTAAGGTACGATTACCATTTAAATTATCAACATCAAAGTTGGGCAAATCCTTTGACACCGCAAATCGCAGATTTTTATCGTTGGAACGCAGACTGGCAAAATCGCGCGAAATTAGCCAAATGTACAACGGTTTCATGAAAGAATATATAAGTTTAAATCACATGTCGCTTGCTAGAGATAAATTGTTTGATACACCAAATTATGTTATACCTCACCAAGTTGTTTTGAAACTTCAAAGTTCGAGTACAAAATTACGAGTAGTGTTCGATGCGTCAAGCAAGGGTTCATCTGATATCTCATTGAACGATACCTTAATGGTCGGCCCAACTATCCAGCCTGAGCTTTACATAACGTTGTTAAAATTTAGATTCCGAAGGTTTGCGATATGTGCTGATATTACGAAAATGTATAGGCAAGTTGAGGTTGCTGAAGAAGATAGAAAATTCCAACTTATGTTGTGGCGAGAAAACGAAAATCAGCCTATCAAACATATCAGCTTAATACGGTGACATATGGAACTGCTCCAGCCCCTTTTTTAGCTATACGTTGCTTAAGCGAATTGAGTGAAATTTATAAAGATGCTTTTCCAATTGGAGCGAAAGTCGTGCGTGAAGATTTTTACGTTGATGATATGCTATCAGGAGCCGACAGCTTGGAAGAATTGCACGAAATACAAAAGCAAACAGATGAAATCTTAACAAAGGGAGGCTTTACACTGGCAAAATGGTGCTCTAATGTTGAAATTTCTTCATTAAATAAAGATCAAAAATTATTCAAAGTAAATGACAGCGACCCTACCAAGACTTAAGGAGTTTCTTGGTGCCCTAAGGCTGATATATTTACATTTGCGCTACCGAACGAATTCGGTAGATTAAAGCCAACGAAACGAAACATATTGTCAACTTGTGCTCGGTTTTTTGACCCACTTGGGCTTATTTGCCCTATTCTAACAAAGGTAAAGATTATATTGCAAGAATTGTGGATTCTTAAAATAAATTGGGATGAATCTATTCCAGCCCAATGGCACACCCAATGGGAAACATTTCTCAGTGAGTTGACGCGTATAAACGAAATAAAGGTCCCACGATACGTCAACACAGATTTAACTTCAAAAGTGGAAATACACGGTTTCGCAGACGCATCAATATGCGCATATGGTTGCTGCATTTTTGTGCGGAGCGAGAAAAATGGAAAACCTACTGTACGATTATTAACAGCAAAATCAAAAGTCGCCCCTATCAAAACTAAATCGCTGCCACGATTAGAATTATGCGCATCACATCTGTTGGCAAAACTGTGGAACCATATTGAGCACATAGTAAGTCCTTACGTAGGCAATATTAATTTTTGGTCTGATTCTGAGATCGTCTTACATTGGACTCAGTCACATCCATCCTCTCTCAACACTTTCGTTGCAAATAGAATTGCTGACATACAATCATGGGCACCAAAGGCAGTGTGGCATCATGTACCAACGAAGCAGAATCCAGCAGATCTTGCATCCAGAGGTTGCAATCCAAGCGCTCTGGTGAACTCCAAGTGGTTTGAAGGCCCAAGCTTTCTGAAGCTCTCAAAGGAAATGTGGCCAATCAGCAAGAATCCCAACCTTTCCGGGGAAATGAAGGTTCTTGAACAACGAAAGATAAAGTGCTGTTTGCAAACTCAACAGCTTCAACCAAATCCAATTTTAACGTTAATCAATGACTCGTCGTCCTTCCACAAAATATTGAGAATTGTTGCATTTATATTTAGATTCATCGACCGAAGTCCTCGATACGAAAATTTAAGCATAACATCTAAAGAACTTGAGTTAGCATTTTTAAAAGTAATAGAAATTATACAGCAAGCTGAATATAGCCATTAAATTAAATTAATTGCAGAGCAAAAATTATTGCCTACAAACATTCAAAAGCTTACACCATTCATGCATAGTTACCATGATCATCATCGCACGTTTTCATTGCTTCGAGTAGGAGGCCGACTTCTGCACGCACCTATTGGCTTTGATGTAAAATTTCCTCTGCTTTTACCAAAGGGCAGCAAATTCGCCTACCTATATGTCCACCATTTGCATATCACTAACTTACATGTTGGTCCGAAAGGCCTGCTTAATTTATTAAGGCAAAAAATTTGGTTAATAAATGCAAAGCATGTGGTTAAGTCAGTCGTGCGCAATTGCATTCATTGTTTTCGATATAAGCTTAAACTTATGACACAAATAATGGGTAATTTACCATCTGATAGGTTGCAGGATGTGCGTTCATTCTCCACGTGTGGTGCTGACTTTTGTGGGCCAATCTACACAAGCTACAGGATTCGTGGAAGACCACCTTATAAAACTTATATAGCAGTATTCGTATGCTTTACTTCAAAGGCTTTGCATATAGAACCCTCTTCCGATTTATCCACTAATTCCTTTCTTTTGGTTTTAAAAAGGTTCGTCAGTCGTCGAGGCGTACCCGATGTCTTACACTGCGACAACGCCAGCAATTTCGTTGGAGCCAACGCAGAGCTGACCGAATTCCGCAACAAGTTTTTCGGAAAGGACCATATTCATCAACTACACAATTTTGCCGCCGAGAAAGGCATGCAGTTCAAGTTCATTCCACCCAGGGAACCTCATTTCGGCGGATTATGGGAGGCCGCGGTAAAATCTCTCAAGGGCCTTCTGTACAAAACCATGAGCAACGCCAATTTTACTTTCGAAGAGCTAGCGACGCTGCTTACGGAAATCGAGGCGATTTTAAATTCGCGCCCTATTTCGCAATCGGCAGATCCAAACGATGGTTATGCACTTACCCCGCAACACTTGTTGACGGGAACCAAACGAACAACACTCGTCGATTCAGATCTACCAAAGGAAACGATGTGTTACGCCAAGCGATGGCAGCTAATATCCAATCTCAAGGCGCAGTTCTGGTCGTCGTTCCGCAAAGACTACGTTTTGCAGCTTCAAGCCAAGTCCAAATGGACAACCAAGTACCGCAACGTCAAGGTTGGCGATATAGTAATTATTGCCGAGGACAATCTCCCACCGCAGAAGTGAATAGTCACAACAATTGCTGGCACCGACGGCAACATTCGCGTCGCTGATGTAAAAACCCAGTCTGGAACCTATCGTCGCGCCATCCACAAATTAGCTCTCCTCCCAAATATACAATTTTGAAACCTATGGACAGGTCTTCAACGCGCGCGGCATGTTCGATCTTTAAACAATAACTATTAACACTTGCTAATCACAGTTTGATTGAATTTAATTGACTTGTATAAATTTATCTTAAGCTAAAATACCAAGAAGGTAAAAATTATGATATATCAAATGAATTGAAATTATTGTGTTCCTTTACGAATAACGTTAAGAGATATTCCTACTATTGTATACGTAACGCGTTCATAGTTCGGTCACGACCGCTCTTCTAGTTTTGCCTTCCACTCATTAACTGCGAACAGTCAAATCAAATCGAGTTTCAGTTTCATTTTGAGCGTGAAGCAATTAAGTCAGCCGAATTCGTGCGTGTATTATTATTTTCTTACAATTGTTTAAATAAAATTGAATTTAACTTTATTTATGTGAATAAAAACTATTATTCACAACAAGTAGTTTACCGCCAAAAGCACTGTCACATATTCATAAGAAGCCCAAATGTTCAAAAAATTTTGATTGCAGTACTTCAAAATTATAGCATTGTGGTGCATGATTTCTTTCAACCGCGCAAAGTGTTATAACGGGTGATATAGCCTTGGTGTAGCAAAACGAACATCTCGCATGCACTACCAGGCTTTGTAATAAACAATGTCGCATTTATGCGCGATTTGTTCAATTCTTGTCTTTGAACGTATCTCTGAGCTGTCAAACGTGGCACAATAAGTGGAGTCACATTCATGCGCGAATCGCCTGATGTTTGATATCCGACACTTCCCTGATTTGCCAAATGTGTCGAGTTGGACCATGAAAATGTCGATAATTTAGGAGCCACAGGATCCAGATTCAAATTCAGAGTTCGCCCTCGTTAATACGGTTGAACATCACCAGCGATTAGGAATTTCCTCGGCCACCGAAGGAAGCAAAAAAATGTGAATGAGAATTGGACGGTGGAAGACCCTGACTTTTATGTCCAGATTTGACGCGCGGAATTCATGTTTGCCCCAAGCATAGGAGCGACCATTCGCGTGATGATGATCAACCATTGAAGAGTTAGGACAGTGATTTATAAGTGCAGTGCAGGGAATAAAATTTAAGGACTTTTGAGAGTGTGTGCGCAAGCAGAAGCGCTCAACGAGCAAACCCAAGGCGATTGAAGTCACTGTGAGGGAGAGCCCGACGGCTTTCTCCGGGCAATTTCAGACGCGCGTTCCAGAGGATGGGTCTCCAGTGCGGCATCACATAAAAGAGAGCACAGGAAGCAGCCCAACAGGAGCAAAGATCTAACGAAAGAAAGGAAAACAAAGCCAAAAATTTTGTTTCCAAAATGTTTTTTATTACAGTTGCCTAAAGTGACGTCATGCTTTCTCTTTTCGTTTGTTTGGTGTCGTAATATTTGATGTCTCGCGTATAAATACTTACAAACTTTCTTATTTAGAATAATTTTGTTGACGTTAGTTAGCCGGGAACGTCAATTATTTGGCCTTGTGTGTTTATAGCACGTTTTCATATGGTGTTTTATACGTGTTTAAGCAGGATTACGTGTTTGACGGCCCTAAAGACCATGTGGACTACTGTTGTGAGTCGCGATCCCACTTGGACTCACAAACAATTTTGCCTCCTCCATTTACCCGATCGCCAAAGGAAAGCAAAACAACAAAGTGCACTTCAACCTTAAACAAAAGCCGTCGTTACAACAACAGCAACAAGCGCTCGAATAACACAGCGAGAACGCTTATGCAATCCTAAGCAATGATCACTGATCCAAGAAAGAATAACGAAGTCGTGCCTGAAGTTCAATGGCTAGCAACAACAACAACGTACGCTAAGGGCAATATCAAGACTAGCTTTTGCATAATGGCAACAACAACAGCGGGCTATTCAGCGAGTCATCAGGGCAGTGACATTTTCGGCCAATAACAACAACTAAAGTACAGTCTATATTTTTAACGTACGCAGAAATAGCATAACAACGGACACACTTACAAATATGTAATACAGTGGTTACCGAAAATGCCAGCGCATCGATTTCAACCTACAACCATTGATCAGATAGAAAGTGTCATCAAAGCAATTTCGCCCTATAAATATCGATCCACGATTATTGGAACGGGACTTCTGAACACGTATCCATCCAAGGGCAACGACGAAGAAGTAATTAGTTCAAAGTAGTAAGGATATTTGTATTGAAAGAAATGAATTTTATTGTAATAAATTCACCACACAATATATTTAAGCCAAAGCAAATTAGTATGAATTGAGCATTTTAATAAACAACACCTGTAATCGGATATTCATTTGCTTAATTTTACTGTCTCTTTCTTTTACTGACTTTGAAATTCAAGCGGTAATGGATACAATGTATGCATAATTGAGAGCTTGACGCGATCGAAAAAAAAAAATAAATCGCTTTCTTTAAGTTTTGCAAAAATTTTTTTTTTTTTTTGGAAATCGTGTTGCGTATGGTCGTTTTTTTTTCCTTACAAAGGACTGGACTCAGTGGAAATTGCAGACGCGGGTCGTCCTGAAGTCTTTGGATGTGTTTAAGGTGAGAAAATACGCAAATCTATGGTTGTAACCAAAATTTTAACGGAAGAAATTGTGCAGCAACTTACTAGCCTAGGCGAGAAAATACGCGAATCTATGGCTGTAACCAAAATTTTACCGGCATTGCTAGCAACGTTCGAGCATTTTCACAGTGCTTGGGAATCGACATCGGAAGACAAGAGGACCTCGATTGAACTGCGAAATCGATTAATGATAGAAGAAAAACGAGTGATGATTAAGTCCCAAGATGAATGAGGTGCGTTCGTTGCAAAAAACTACGGAAACCTAATAACATCATTATCAGGCATTGGTCAAGCAGATGCCTCGTTTGTAGACTCACGTGCGACTAAGCATATGTCAAGTAATCGGGAGCTGTTCTATAACTATGAAAAATTTGCCGTTTCCCATCCGGTTAAAATTGGAAACCGTCACATCTTGTGGGTAGTTGGTGTTGGAAGCATACAAGTCAAGTCTATGATCGTGAGAAATGGGTGAACAAACATCTGGCAGGAGTGATGTATGTTCCAGCATTAAAAATGAATTTGTTCTCTCAAGGAAGATGCTTGGACAAAGGCTACAAATTTGTTTCGAGTTCATCGAAATGCGAATATAACAGGCAAACAGCACAGATAAACCTTCCGCAGTCATAAGGCAAAAACCATGAAATGTGGTGAATTATGCGGATGTGTGCGGGCCAATGCAGGTCGATTCGATTGGTGGTGCCCACTACTTTCTATTGATAAAAGATGATTACTCACATAAGAGATTTGTGTATTTTCTTAAAGCAAAATTGAAGTGATATCAAAAATCAAACTATTTGTGAAAATGGTCGAAAATCAAACAGATTACAAAATTAAAGCAATCCGATCAGACAATGGACTCTAATTTGTAAATAAAGATTTGCAGACTTATTTGGAGAATAAGAGAATTAAACATGAACTTACTGTAGCGTACACCGAGAGAAATAACAACAGTTAAATCAACTACTTAGAACAGTTAAAGTAAGAGTGGTCAAATAAACTGTATTCCGCGTTAAATGCACTGAAAAAGGCAGTCAAATGAACAGTTGAATAACAGTTAATTTTTATGTTCAAATTTGCTTTCGTTCACCTAGACGTATATGTTCGCATTCTGATCAACCGTCTCCGGAGTTGTCGATAGCTCAGTGCTTTAAATTGTGAATCGAAAGTTGTGAGCTTCGGGGTTCGATCCCTGCTGGCGGCGGGAATTTTTCTGAATTTTTTATTTTTAATTACAGTTTTTTTTTGTTCAGAGTGTAGTTGTTTTGGAAGACAAAAATGTTCTCCTAAATTTTTAAGGTTTTAATTTATTGAATTTTTTATTAATGGTTAAATTTCAAGCAAAAAATTTTGGGAGTGAAACAATTCCTTAAGCACGTTCCCAAAAACTTGAGCAACCATAAACTCAAGTGAGCATTTTGACCAACAAATTAAATTCGTTCATTTAGCGTAATGGTTAAGACGTTCGCACAGCGAAGTGGAGGTCGGCGGTTCAAGGCTCGGTCGAGGCGAGAAAATTTAAAGAGATGAAAGAGAAAAAAATTTAAATAGAAACAAATAAATAAAGAAAAAATATAATAATTTAATTAAAAAAAAAAAAAAAAAAATTAATAAAAGAAGATAAAAAAAAGTCAAAGCAAAAAATAATTTTTTTTTCCCAGTCGCTGGTGACAGTTGATTTAACCGCGAGACAGTTATATCAACCATCAGGTAGTTATATCCTTATTGACTGTGTTTGTACTGTTGAATTGACCGCTACTACACATAAGCTAAGAATTAACGGTGAACTCGGTTATTTTAACCTGCTTTTTCAGTTTATATAACTACCTTTTTCTCTCGGTGTATACACCTGAGCACAAGGGATCTGTTGAACGAGAAAATAGAACAAATTTGGAAGCAACACGAACAAAGCTCCAACCGTCACACACACACACAGGCGGCAGACGTTCGCCGGCTGCTCGCGACCAAGAAAAAATTTCGTAGGTGGTGACGAAATGTTCACATTAGAGGTGTGGTGTTGCATGCTAGACGTTGAATCCACTGAGTTTCCAAGGAGATCCAGCAGTTCAAGGAGATGGGCTTTGGTTGCGTAATAAATCTCCCTACACGCCTCTAGGGTATCCGACAGATTTGTAACTTCGTCCTAATTGACAGCGTCGTCGTAAGCCGTTCGAAACCTTCTCCACACTGAGTCGAGGTCCACCAACGCGTCGTCTAGCAGAAACCCCGGTGAATTTTCATCATACCTCCTACTTAATCTGCACGAATCCATGAATCCATTGAAAGCATCGTTAAAATTTCCACTCAAAATCATATCCATCGAACGATTTAAACAACGACCGAAAAAAAACTAAAGTAGCAACGCTGCGATATAGCTGACCAACGATTTTTCGCCTAATTTGCTTGATCTGGGAATTCAAATGGTTTATAAATTGTTCAGGCTTTATTTAAATTGGTTAGCTAGTACACGAATCAATTTAGCATATACGCAAATACAATAAATAGTCGAAATTGAGTTGTCAATATTTTATTTATTTCAAAAGGCTAGCCAGTGCAACCAACTAAAATTATTGGTCTCGTGTATTCGATTATTCAAACTCCTCTCAGTGAATAAATCGCATGCGAGTAAAATCCGCCTTGTTTCGTACGCCAACTGCGAATTCACATCGAAAGATCGAAACAGCGACCGAAATACAAACGGTAGCAGCGCTGCCCTATAGCTGATAAACGTGCTTGTCGTCTAATTTGCTTATTTCTTCTCTTTTCTTGCGTGCAAAAGGCCGTTAAGCCGATGAACTGTAGACACAAAACAACGCAAATACACGCACTGGTCATCCGCTGCCGCTCACCTTTTGGTTTCCCCTTGCCACGAGAGCGAGACAGGCACTTTAATTCGAATGAGAAAAATCCAAGCACTGCACTTCCAATGTCCATTAGAACTTTGAAGGGCACTAGAAGGCTCATAACGCGTCTACTGGAATGGGCTCTTGGATGGAATTTTCTCCCAGAAGCCAGGACTCCTGGACACAGGATCGCCAATGTTTGGGCCCGTAAAGAATTAGTGGTCTTGCGACCCAAATGGGGCAAAGGGAAATCGTATGTAGATGAAATGAAAAGCACGTACCTTTGACTGCCGTTGTTTCTGCTGCTGTTGTGGTTGGTGTTGTTTCTGCTGCTGTTTCTGTTGTTGTTAATAATACTGTTGGCTGGAAAAAGAGTCCCGAATGGCAAAATAATAGCGAACGTGGCCCGCACTTGTGGTTTTGAATCACTTCACTTCACTTTTTGA
>JAIPUU010001380.1:0-17500 GCA_020466095.1 Chlorops oryzae
GCGGTTTTTGAATTTTATTATTGCACGCTTGAATTCATTTCAAACCCTGGTAGTATGCCATGCTTTTTGTTTGTTTTAAAATTTTTTTTTAATTTCTCAAATCTAGTGGCATAATATGCTTCATTATGATTTTAAAATCGACATATAATAGGCCTGTTCGCTTTACTATAACACCCTTACTTTTTTCATTTTGAAACATGAATTTTAAAAATATATAAGTTTCTTTAATGTCGAACTATCTTGCTTTTTATTTGGTTTTATTATGTTTTAAGAACTCTTTTTAGTACTCGGTTCAGTATCGATAAAAGCTTTGCGCTTAGAGTATTTGTGTATCGCTGACGAAGTCGTTCAATTTAAATGCAATATTGAATATTGATTTGCGGGGATCGCAGATACTCAAATGTACTCTAAAATGAAGTAGCATCTCTACTTTGTTGTTTGCAACTTGAATTTTACTTAAAAAGGGTCAAAATATAAAGCTACGGCATGTTTAAAAATCGCAAATTCTTCGACTTATTTTTGACAGTCAGCTGATTTTTACTCAACTTCACCTCTCCATTTGCAGCCATATAGCATTTTGACAGGCTTTCCCATACTGTAATACTTGGTGACTGCTTTCGCAATGCTACAAAAGTTGTAAGATGAATGAATATCTTATATCAGGGACGTAGCCAACGGGGTGTAAAACCACCCCCGTTGTCAATCTGACTATGTAATTTTAAATTGTATTTCCAATGCACTCTTTGGCACAAATTAAAATTTCAAGAAGCCAAAACGGAAACGGTTACATTGAAGACAAAATTGGAGCGGAGCTCAGAAGTTCAAACATACTCTACTAGGTTCGACGAGCAATGTCCAAATGGCAGATTGTTCTCGTATCGTGAATAAAATGCCATTCAAGATGCATGAACGTCTAAGCGCTGCTTCAATGTTGCCCACTCGATTTAAGCAGGTATGAAAATTACACTGTTCTGCATCGAAATCCACCTTTAAAGTTTATTAGTGCTTCTGTTTGATTTTGTCTCCCGAAAAATTGAAAAATATCAAAAAAATTATATCACGTAAGGATTTCGAGAAAATTCCGTTTCAAATTTTCAGCACCATTGCATCATTTAAATGTTACTCCAAAAAAAAAAATATTCGTATTATTTTTTGAATAATTCGAAATTTTTCATTAATCACAAATAATCCCGATTATTTTTTAATTATTTCGTAATCGTAAACTTTTAATGTGCAGTTGTGTGTGCAGATAATCAAATACAGGCACGGCAGAACGCCGTTTACATGGGTATTTTACCCACTCGAAATTTTTTCAAGTAAATATTTCACTCTGTAGGAATATCACGAAAGTTTATCAATTATAAGTCCAAAAAATTAATTTTTGGTGACATTTTGAGATCGAAAAAATAAATTAAGACAATCTGACTTAACCAAGTATCGGGATTTACTATATTCACAGACTACTTTCAGAAGTTTTAAAGATTATTTTTTAAATGAAGTTGAAATTTTGGTTATTAAATGTGTAATATGAAATAATATTTTTATTATCTCTTAATGTATTGATATTGGTATGTCGATTTTGTTGGAACTTTCCATACCCCTGAACCACAGCAAAAACACACTCTCAATCAACTACCCTCTCGGGTAAACTCTGTTCTGATTGTAAAAAATTATTAAAACTATTAATTAACAAGTAAAGAAGTTTACATCGGCAAAGCCGATTGCACACATACCTTTTCCTCAGCCTATGTTAAAACATAACCTTAACGAAAATTCCTGCCGTTTTCGTTGTTCTAGCCTGGATATCTATTTATACCCTTATCTGTACTTCGATTTAGCTTCTAAAACTCGAGATTATTATTAAGCAAAAAATTTCGCGAATGGCGGTCATGGTCAAATTTTAACCGTTAGAGGACAATATGTCTAGCTGCGAAATACTCAATTCAAATAGTGAAAATCAATTTTTTTGCGAATTTCGCGAATGGTGGTCATGATAAATTTTTAACCCTTAGAGGACATTTTGTTTAGCTGCGAAATACTCAATTCAAAATAGTGAAAATAATTTTTTGCGAATTTCGCGAATGGTGGTCATGATAATTTTTAACCCTTAGGGACAATTTTGTTTAGCTGCAAATACTCAATTCAAAATAGTGAAAATACATTTTTGCGAATTTCGCGAATGGTGGTCATGGTCAAAATTTAACCATAAGTGACGACTTTATTTGGCGGCAAAATACACAACCAGAAGAAGCAAAAAAAAAAAAATCATTTTTGTATTCAGATATGAGAATAAGAGAAAAAGTGTTTTTTTCTTATATGTAGGATGATGACCATAGTTATAGCGATGTCGCAATTTTTTTTCAGCGAAAGCTTAAGTCTACATAGTAGCTTTACACATACCAAATTTCAATAAGCTGGGATGTATAGTAAAAAAAGTTATCTAGGAAAAACCTTAAAAATCGTGATTTTTGAAACTTCTGAACCACTTCCCACGACCCAAGGAGGGACTACGAAAAAAATTTTTATGCAGTTTTTCGGACATTTACCTGGTTCAAGTCCATGCCAATTTCAATATGATATCTTTCATGGCTTAGGAGTTAATTACGAAAAACTAAAGTGTGACCGACAGAAACAGACAGACAGACAGACAGACAGACAGACAGACAGACAGGCAGAATCGACTCCTCTTGTCACCCTGATCAAGAATATATATAATATATATGTCTATATCTATCGCGACTCCTTTGGCATGTTACATACTCCGAGCCAAACTTAATATAAACCCTTTCCTTCGGAAAAGGTATAATAAAATCAGCAATGATTGTTTGGTTTGGTTTAAGTTATAAAATTTTCAGCAACTTTTATACGCACCTATGGTGCTTCTTCTTTTGGAGTTCTGCTTCTTACTTTTTTATACTTTGGTTACGACTATCGGTTTTATTGACGGTTTGTTTCGAAAGAATGTAAATTGTTACGCAGCAAAAAATTGGAAATATAAACCACCCCCCACCCCCCCGTCCGAAAATCCTGGCTACGTGCCTGTCTTATATGTCATATTTTATAAAACAAATGAGAATTATACCGAACAAAAAGAAATGTAATTAAAGTTTAAATTAATTAAAAATTATTTCCCTTTTAAGTCAACCAAAAATTTTTTTAAATCAAGCATTTCTCTTTTGAAATTTTCGTTCTGCTCGAAAATCAAAAGGACTGTGAATAACAATGCGCCCTTTAAAAAAAAAATCATGGGAAAAATCGCTCAGTGTATAGCAAAATTAAAATATAACAAAAAGTGAAATAAGCATAGAAAATTTTTTTTTTTTTTTTTAAGCTTTGCGTGTCTTTACTGAATCTTTCTTAATTTGTGAAACTAACAGTAAATATTCGATTCTTATATCTAGTACTACACATTTTCTATTTATACAGAGAAAAATATAAATAGTTGCTGGTTCCAACGGGCCTCAATTTAAGAAGCTGGGTTGATGAGAGTTTAGCGCTGTTACACCGCTTACATTGTATCGAGCTTTGTGAATCCTTACGTGTGGCGTGCACGAGCGAGGTGCGCCAGACGTAGTAACGCCTTTTTTGGCTGGAACGGATACGTTCTTGCCAGTGATGAGCATTGGTCCTGTATCCTTGGATAGGTAATCATCTGACTTGCACGAGCGAGGTGCATATAAAAGAGCATCGGTCTTAAATCTAAGAGGTAGATGCCCCGACGGATCTGACTTGCACGAGCGAAGGTGCATATAAAAGAGCATCGGTCTTAAACCTCTTTAAGACGGTAGATGCAGACGGAAGGTCCTTTCTTTTTAAACGTGTTCGACTTGGTTGTGTTACTGAGGCTTCTTGCCAACCAATTCGAATGATGTCTTATCTTATCGTTGTATGATGATTTTAATCGTATGATTTCATCCTTAATGAGTGGAATTTGTAGGTCACGGTGAATATGTTCATTACGAATATACCATGGGGCACCTGTAATGATTCTGAGAATTTTCGATTGAGCTCTTTGGATTATTTCAATAGAGGAAGCGCAGGCATTTCCCCACAACTGAATGCCATAAGACCAAACTGGCTTTAATACACTATTGTATAAAAGAACTTTATACTCCATGTTCAGAGAAGAGCGATGGTTAATCAACCAGTGAATTTTTGATGCTTTAAGCTTTAGGTTTGTTCTCTTTGCCTCGATGTGCTTTCGCCAAGTTAATCGTTTGTCTAGATGGACTCCTAAATAAACGACAATATCTACTTGACGGATGGAAACTCCGTTTAGTTGTATAGTTGGGCTTATACCCCTTCTTAGCGTAAATGTAATTGTTTACATTTACCTTCGTTTACATTAATTCGCCAGGTAGAGAGCCAATTTTCAATTAATTGCCTATGTTCTTGTAGGATTCTTGAAGCTTCCATGGGATCGCGGTGGCAGCTCAATAATGCTGTGTCGTCAGCAAAAGTTGACATTACAATATTATCTCTAGTGGGGATGTCGGCTGTTAGAAGAAGGTAAAGAGAAGGGGCCTAATACACTGCCTTGCGGGACTCCTGCTTTAATTTCAAATTTTTCCGTTATAAATTCAAATTTAACTCTTACTTCTAAAAAAATTATTTGGAGGTATGGATATAAGAATTTCTGAAAATTTGAGGGAGTAGGGTTTATTTTGAATAAGACCCCCATGCCACACTTTGTCGAAAGCTTGAGCGTATTAGGAATATTGCAGAACAATATTCTTTTTTTTCGAAGGCGTTACGAATTTCACGAGTGATTCGATTTACCTTTAATAGTTCCATGTTTTTTTCTAAAGCCAAATTGATGAGCAGGGATTAATTATTCTCGTGGATGTATGGCGTTATTTTTTAAGAAGAGCTTTTCAAAGAGTTTAGAATAAGCAGGGGAGAAGGCTTATTGGGCGATAGGAGCTTGCTGTCGTATATCTTTGCCGGGAACCATCGTGAAACCGACTTTCCACATCTTAGGGAAGTGTGAGAAGCGCATAATAGCATTAAAGATTTTCTAAAATTTAAGAGCAATGTGTGGCAACTCCTTGATCATTTTTGGTGTTATATAGTCCCGACGGGAGCTTTTTTCTCGCAAAAATTATCCTTAATTATGCTTTTTATATCATTGGCATTAAATGCCACAGGAAAAGTTTGGTTGTTTTCTTCGAAGGGAGGAAGTCTTAGGTCATTAACTGGAGGGTTCGGAAGGAAAACTGAGCACAAGTGTTGAGCAAACACAGAAGCTTTTTCCTCGTCACTTCTTGCCCATCTTCCATTTGATCTCTTAAAGGAGATTCATGGTCTATGGGAGAGTTTTTTACTTTAAAGCTCGCCACAGTGATCCTTTTGATGAACAGTTAGGTGAAAGTTTGTGGCTCTGGATAGCGTAGGGATGCGTGCTATGCTCTTGATCCCAGGGTCCGAGGTTCGATTCCCGGCATAGGCGAAACGGAGTGTAATGTTCCAAGCCTAGCACTGGTTTTTCAAAAAATCGCATGTTAGGGGCACACTACAAAAAAGACGTACACTCACACAAACACAAGAAAACCTCCGTGGTATCACAATGGGCCGATTAACGGCCTAAGTGGCAGCCACTTCAACCTACCTACCTACCTAGGTAGTTCTTTTTGGAGAGCGATTTTAAGTTGCGTCGTAGCTAAGTTGAGTTGGCTTTACTTTCAGGTGACCTATTTTGTTGCCATTCACGTCTTAATCTACGTTTTTCCTCGCAAAAGCCTTTCAATATGACTATTAGTATAATTAAAATTTCTATGGACAATGGCAGGAATTTTCGGGGTGGAATGCTCCGCCGCCGAAGCCAATATTTATTTAAGGTAACAACCGCTTCATCAATTTGGTTTTCATTGTCTATTGAATATTCTGAGTGAATGTGTGTTGCAACATACTTTTTGTATTTAACCCAATGTGTTTTAGAGGTTGTCAGACTGAAAGGGGGGCACGACATCCTTATGTTTTGTGAAATTTTGAATAGCAAGGGACAGTGATCTGAAGACATTTCGTAGGTCAACGAGGTTGAAATTTGTGAATTATCAATACCTCGTGTGATGGCAAAGTTATAAGGTCTGGTATTTTGTTATGGTCTGTTGGCCAATACGTAGGTTGTCCTGGTGAAAGAAATCCTAAGGTACCGGATCTATTTATTATGTGTTATATAATTGTCTTCCCTTGGGGAAATTAGGCGTGAGCCCCAATGGGTATGCTTTGCATTATAATCGCCTGCTGCTAAAAATCTATTTCCAAGAGTGTGAAAAAAAATTCTTTAAATTGATTTTCTGTTATTGTAAATCGTGGAGGGCAATATATAGCAGATAGAACTAAATTTGCACCACTGCTTTCTAAAGAAATTGAAGTTGCTTGAAAGTAATTTTTTGAGAACGGTTCGAGAGGGAAATGTTTAATCCGGTTACGAATCAAAATACCGTTCCCCCATGGGCTTTCCCATCAGGGTGGTTCGTTCTGTAGAATTTATAGCCTGGAATCGAGAAATTATTTTTATCGGTAAGATGAGTTTCAGAAATAAGCATCACGTCTATAGAGTTGTTTGAAAAAAATGTGTCAATTCCAGCTTACGCTGATTTATACCATTTGCGTTCCAAGAGGATATAATAAGTAAATTCATTTTTGTGCGGTTAAATTTGGAGCAACTGATTTTGTGCTCTAAGTAACTCTTGGAGTGTGTTCTGCATTTGCGACATGAATTGTGTCATACATTGCGTCAGACTGACCAAATGGTTTCGAGACCAGCGTTCTGGTGTGGGGGACGGAATGGACACTTAGGCCTGATTTAGCTACGTTTGCATAGGACATATTATTAGTCACAGGAACGCTAATTTTGTGCGGTTGCGAGGAAATAGGGGTTTGAAAAAATTTGATTTGACATTGTACGACTAGCTTGCTTCTTTTCTAACATACGATTTTTTAATTCTTTATAACCGGACACCCCTATAGTTTGCAGTGTGATTTCCACCGCAATTGCTGCATTTTTTTCACTGTGGATTGGTCTTTGCTTTTGTCGTAGTTCGCGGAGCTATGAAATTCCCGCAAACAACGCAGACCATACGTAGGGTGCAGTAAGACTTAGTATGCCCATATTCTTGGCAATTATTACATTGGACAGGGCCTGAACGTTTATGAGGTTCTTCTATTACAACTCTACGGTGAAGAAGATATTGTAATCTGTAGATTGGATGAGACTCATTTTTTTTTTTAGCTTTAAGTTATCAGGACTGAGCTCTACTTTGAACATCGGCTGCGGAGTTTTGTTCCTATTGAAAATATTCATTACATTTCTAATTTTAAAGCCCTTCGACTCTAAGGCTTGTTTGATTTCCAAAAGAACTACATCAGATTCAATACCTTTAACAATTACGCTAAGCCCTTTGCTACTTTTGAGCTGATACGTATAGTAGCTTTTTTTTGTTATCATCAAAGTATTTGGTGACCGTTCTGTATTTATTTTCATTATAAATCTGAATTTTGGTCTCATGAAGATTTCCTCTTGTAAGGGGAACGATGTGGAAAGACTCCTTTCCAATTAGCTGGGTCAAGCTCGTGACCAAATTACTGGAACTACGCTCTCGAAGATAAACTGGTGGCGGTTTTGGTTTTTTTCCCAGCTTCCTTCGAGGAATCCGAATTCTCAGCAGTCTCTGTAGTTAGAGCCGCAAATCTATTGCCAGATAGCACGTTTGGACGGATTAGCGTCGAATTTAGTTTTATTTATTTTCGCTTTTGCCACATTTGATTTTTGTGGCTAAGTTTCCTTTTAATTTTAAGTAGCGGTCCATACCTGTCTGCACTGCTGGATCGCGTACGCTATTAACAGGAGCTTTTACACCGCTGTTAGCAGAAGGCGCAACTTCTGTTTTGAACTTTCTGTTGTTGCAGTTTGAGATGTTAGCGATTGAGAGGGAGAAATATTGTTTAGCGTGCGCGGTAATTCTGGCGCTTTGACTATTAAGTATGCATTTTGGCGTTAGAGCCACTAATAGAATGCCTTCTTTCAGGTTCGATTTTAAGGTATCACGTTGCATGCGTATTGTTTTCACGCTCAGTAAAGCTAAGTTTTAAGTCTGGCCTATGATAAGGCAAAGCTTAAAGCTTTTTATTTCGGTTTGTGAACCAGCTAGAAATCTAATTGAACAACTTTGGTTGAAAGAATAAGGTGCAAAGAGAAAATAGATAATGTAAACAAAAAAGATTAGGGAAAGTCGCTAAATTTAAAATCTTTCGACTTGGAAAAATAACGTCTACCCAACGTGGCTGCAAATTCTCAGGTCCCTGGGACGGTGGACACGTGTAGAATCCCGCGAGATGGAGACGGAAAAAATTTAATTTATTTTATTTCGTTTGTTTAATTTTTTTTTTTAAATTCCGATCGGACGAGCGCTTAAGATTTTGACTTTTCCGAACAGGGTTGCCAAGTGAACTTGCATAGAAAATGCGCTGATTATTGTTCCTACGTCTACCAAAGACTTTCAAGTGGAAATACATATATGTTTCAATATCTAAAACTTTTGTTTTTTAATGGTCCTTGGTCCGCCCAATGTTTATCGATTTTGTTGTTTTATGGCTTCAAAGAAAGGCTAATCTATTTTCTACAAGTTAAGGGGGTCTTCTCATTGAAAACCCGTTTTTTGGACCCTTTTTAAAAAAATTCTTATTTGAAAACGCAAAGAAAAATTGAAAACTTTTTTTATTTATTGTATTACAAAAGGTTCAAAGTAAATAAAAAAAATTTTTTTGCTTCGATACGTGGGCTGTTCAAAAAGTAATGAGACTTCAAAGTTGGTGGTGAAAAAAAAGGTGCCGTCACGGCGGCCACGATTCCGGGTCTCCGGAGCGTTCGAAATGAAAACCAAAAACGGGGTAATAATCAGTATAGATGTAATTCTCGGGTGAACCTCAAGCTTAATTTTGTGATTTTTTTTGACAAAATGGCGGCCATTCAAAAAAAAAAATTTCAATTTCGGGCTTTTTTTTTGTAGCTTAGTGTAAAAAAAAATAGTAAAAAATTTTTTAAAATTATGGTCGAGGTTCACCCGAAAATGGTGACAATTCTGCGTCGATTCCACTTTGTTTCATGAAAATCGGTTAAGGTAAACTGGAGATATCATGGCCGCCAGTTCGAAAAACGTGGTTTCGAGATAAACGCGTTTAAAGTTTGAAGCAACGCAAAAATTACTCGTTTTAGCGCAGATCTTGCTCGACAAAGAAGGCTATATCCTCTAAACTATTTCGAATTTCAAAAAATCCTTTTAGGGGCATATTCACAACTACCCAAGCTATAAATAAATGCAAAAAAAAAAAGTCGAAAAAAAAAGTTGCTCAATGAGAAGACCCCCTTAATGTTCATTTTGATCAAGAAATTATATCATGCGTTTCAAATTTTTATTAAACTAAAGGCCAAAGTCCAACCTAGTGAGAGCTCGTTGTGAGAGAGCGAGACGTCACGCAAAACTTTAGCGCAACGCATTCAAATCTCCAACGTCTCGTGTTGCGAGAACAGATTCGTCGCCCGGGGATTTATGTGCTCTACGTGCAAAAAACACATTTCGAGTAAATCGAAGTTGAAGTTTGAAACTATTTTTTTCAAAAACTGTACGATAAGGTTTTTTGTGTGTTTCACTATTAATTTTTGAAAGAATACTTATTCGAAGAGTATATTTTCGAATCTTTGATCTAACGCATAAAAGGGTATTTTATGGCTTTAAAAAAAAACCACTTTGCTCTACACGCCATTTCAAACATATTTCGCTGACAATGTAATACATAGAGCAAAGTGACATTACCCAGCCGGACTTTTTCGCATAAAGGAAAAATTCATTAATGTTTTCACCGATGATGTCAAGGGGAAAGTTAGAGTACTTCTAAATTCTAATGACATTGTCATCGAAAAAAGATGTTATTCATCGCAATTCCCATGACGTAGTCCGTGTTTCATTTTCATTTCGTATCACTCACGAACGATGACATTTTCTTGCGAAACAGGAGGTATCCACTCCAATTTCGACGACCAACTGGTGACATGTCCTCTCATGACGGCCAATGCCGTTTGTGTGTAAATTTCAATAGAAAGTTGGTGTAGAAACAGGAGGAGTCGCGGCTCTTATGTCATGCTGAAATCATTGATGGTTTCACCGGGACTTTTCCTGCTGGGGAATGCACAAAATACAAACATAAATAAATATATGGATACCCAATAAACACAAAACCGAGGACGATATCGTAACGATATCGAGACGAATTCGAGAAAACCGAATTTCTCGATATAGCGATTTAGGCTCGCGACGATATCGAGAAGATAGAAATTCTCAATATCGTTATTTTGGACTCGCGAAGATATCGAGACGAAACATTTTTAGCCCAATAAATACAAAAACGAAGATTATATCGCCACAAATTTGTTACGAATTTGAGAAAAACGTAATCCTAGAAAGTAGTTTAGTGAACTCGTTTTGAACTCGAAACACATAAGGGAAAAGAAGAAAAAAAAGTAGGACCTAATAAACACAAAAGCGATAACGAGTTCGAATCGAATTCGAATCGAATTCGTAGAGCGCGAATCGCATTAAACGAATTCGAATCGAATTCGATTCGAACTCGTTAACGTTTTTGTGTTTATTTGTTTATTGGGTACGAAACTTTAATTCTCGAAGGTAGTTTTGTTAATTTGTTTCCAAATCGGAAGGCGTAATGGGTAAGCAGACTAGAAACATGACTAGAAATAAAGAGGTTCGGTGTTCAAATCCCACAGCCGGTGGATTCGAAAGCGTGGTTACCAGCAATAGAACCGTTTTTTTTTTTTTTTTTAAACCGAAAATAGTATTATAATAAGACTGTTATTTGAATTTTACATTAAATATAAAAATTAATGATTTTTTTGCTAATCGTCCGTTAACGATTCGAGAGCGATGAAATTCTCGATTCGCTAGCGATTCGAGTTAAGGCTCGTTAACGATTCGAGAACGATGAAAATCTCGATTCGCTAATGATAAGTGACTCTCTCACGATATCGAAATCGTCTCGATATCGTCTCGAATTATCGTCGCGAAACATTTTTAAGAGAAAACGATATTGCCTCGATATCGTTACGATATCGTTGTGTTTATTGGGTATTGGTAACCAGACTTTTTGTAATTATACGAGGGCTGTTATAATATTAGGCGAGTTCCAGAGTTTCGCGGGTTCCTTTTGGATTTGGTTTTTGGTTTTTTAATCTGCTATGTAGATATGCTATGCATATTTCTTGAACATATGAGTCGTTCACTGGATAAAGGGATTGAGTCTAATTTGACGTTTTTGAGATTTAGCGTGGATACACTTCCTTTTATGACTTTTTTAAAAATTGTAAAAGAAGCGCCAATAATTAATTTTGCAATTTCAATTTTGAGTTTTGTTGTAAAAACTAATTTTAAAGTCAACGTCAACTGTTCTGTCGTTTTTTTCCATTTCAAATTTTGCGGACTCATTCCCTTTATCCACTGAGCGACAAATATGATGATGTCGTACGAATGCCAATGCTTCGCTATTCTTTCAATACCTATATTTTTAACTTAGACTACTGTTTTACTTAAACAAAAAAACAAAAATTATCAACGATGTTACTCGAAGAAAACGGCATGTAGAGCTATCGTCAATTAAAACCTTAACTTTGTACTGAAATTTTGCTCTATACGCCATTGAATGGCGTATAGAGCAAAAGAACACAAAAAAATTGTGTTTCAAGGGATATAGAGCAAACTGGAGATAAATTATCTCAGTAACTAAAAGATATAGCAAAAAATGGATTGCGGATTTAAAAATTTGGCATTGATAATGGGGGAGGCATCCTTAACCAAATTCGTTAAAATGGCGTATAGAGCACATGAATCTCCGGGCGACGAGATGATAGCCAAATTTGATTGTCTAGTCAAGTCTAGTGATTTAACATTTTTAACCGAGTACCTAACAATATTTTTTTCTTTTAAAAAAAAATACTAACACGAATGGATACTTTAATTTGTCACTTTTTTCCTTTTTTTTTGCCAAAAAAATAACTTTGATACCGCAGAACTGCTTTTCTTGAAAAAAAAAAATTTTTGGGTTTTTTTGAAACCCTCTATTTTGACCTATGAGTTAAGTTTTCTCCGGTTCTACCAGACCGATTTTGATGAAACAAAGTGAATTCGACGGAGAATTGTCAGCTCCTTAAAACTGCATTTAAACATTTTTGATTTTTTTTTTTTTTTTTTTTTCAAAAAAAATTACTTCAAACTTTAAACGCGTTTATCTCGTAACCACGTTTTTCGAACTGGCGGCCATGATATCTCCAATTCAACTGAACCGATTTTCATGAAACAAAGTGGAATCGACGCAGAATTGTCACCATTTTGGGTGAACCTCGACCATAATAAAAAAAATTTTTTTACTATTTTTTTTTACACTAAGCTACAAAAAAAAAAGCCCGAAATAGAAATTTTTTTTTTAATGGCCGCCATTTTGTAAAAAAAAAATCACAAAATTAAGCTTGAGAATTACATCTATACTGATTATAACCCGGTTTTTTTTCATTTCAGACGCTCCGGAGACCCGGAATCGTGGCCGCCGTGACGACACCTTTTTTTTCACCACCAACTTTGAAGTCTCATTACTTTTTGAACAGCCCACGTATTAATTTATCTTATTTAGTGAAAAAAAAAATGTATGGCCCAAAAACGGAAAATGAGATAATGGTTTTTACCAGCTAGAATGTTTTTTTTTTTTGTTGGTTTAGGTTCTTCCTAAAACATCAGAATATCAACAATTGTCGAGTACCAAACAGTGGGTACAGTTTCTTCATCACTATTTTCTTCTCTGTTGTTCGGCTGTCAAACTTCCTCGCTGCGAGAAATTATCATATTTTCGAATTTCTCTCACACATTGGCAGATGGCTTTATATGATTGCATCCATTGAAAACTGTTTTGACATTTCCCTGGGTGACGTCTCGCTCTCTCGCATCGAGCTCTCGCAACGAGCTCTCGCTAGGTTGGACTTCGGCCTTAAAATAGCCGCCATAAAAATGAATTTTCAGATTTCAAAACCTTTTATGATTTTTTCGGCAATTTTTTTTTTCAAAAGGTATGATATACAAATGTAAAAAAGGATAATTTTATGAAAGATTTTTTGTAGGTAAAATTGGCTTCATGGTAAAAAAAAATGCTACAAAAAATTGGAAAAAATGAAATTTTTCGAACTTTAACTCTTTTTTTGAGCACCTTCTAAATAATTTCCGACCGCCGAGTTGAAATTCAATGTCTCGGCACATGTTTGGCAGCAATTGCACATTTCGAATAAAGGCGTTTGCTAGGATATTGTACAGTGTTGGAAAATTAGGTGTAATTGTACCTTTTTCGGCCCTATTTCACTTCAAAGGTACATTAGGTACAATTTGTCCATTTTAGGTACAATTTCAAGATGAAGAAATTTTGTTTGTGAAGTAAATGGTGAAAGGTCTTCTGTGGTTACCCAGCCGGAAATTTCACTACTTCTGTAGTACTGCCGAAGTGGTGAAAATTCATACTGCGACTACTCGCATTACTAACCCTTACTTCTAAAGAAGTTTGTTATGAGATGGCCACTATTTTCACTATGTACTTCAAAATTCAACTGTTATTCATTAGGTAAAGGCATAATGCATAATGCTTCCAGTGCAAACTAGTTGTTAGGTGTTTTGAGTTTCACATTCATGTATCTTTTGTTGGTCTAGATCAGACACCGAACAAATGTTCTGAAACATTGAAGTAAGTAGAGAATCATCGAAATTGGAATAGATTACTCCATCGTATCATACCTCTCGTTTTTCAAGACAATGTCATCGTTCGGGAGTGAATAACATCTTATCTCGATGACATTGGCATTAGAATTGGTATGAAAACAGCTCCTTTAAATGGCCATGTCATCAGATTTGAGAAGTACGCAAATTTTCCCCTTGATGTCTTCTGTAAAACATTAATGAATATGTCATTTATGAAAAAATTTCCGGCTGGGTATATTATTTGTCATTTATGAAAAAATTTCCAGTTGGGTATATTAGGTAACACTTTACTATATTTAGGTACAATTTATGGACCATTTTAGGTACACACTGAAGTCTCCATTTTCCAACACTGGTATTGTATAATAAAATTATTTTTTCAACCAGAAGGCCTCGACGAGAAGTTCTCGCGTCGAACCGTTTGATAGACAGAAACAGCGTCGTTTTAAAGCAAGCAAAAGTATACCATTTTAATGGTAACATATTTTGCTTTCCAATTATATATTTTTTACAATTTACTTCAAACCAGTTTAACAGTAAATTTAATAGTAGTCAAAAACAAACTATATCTCAGTAACTTTGCTTGTTATATCTTAAGGGGACCTTCTGGTCTAGAATTTTTTGAAAATTGATTTTTTTATATATATATTTTTCGGAAGAATAGACTTTTAAAATATGCTGGCAAAGTTTCGTGAAGATATTGACAATATTTTCTTTGCTACAGCCGTTTTAGTAGGTGGAGACAGCACGCAGCGCGCTTGATCAAAGCAACTTTGAACGCGTTTATCTCAAACTACTTTTTTTGACCTGGTGTGAATGAAAACAAAAAAACCATCGAACCGATTTTTCTGGAATTTTATATATTATTCATAACATCAATGGCTATGGCCCGAACTAGAATCGAATTTTATTTCAAGAACTTCATATTTTTTCATCAAATAAATGGTCAAAAAAAAGGGGAGTTTTTGATGGTTGAAATAAAAAATTGCGCCATTTTGTCAATTAAAAAAAAAATTTTTTTATTCTAGTTCCTGCCATAGCCGCATTCATTCTGATTAATAACATATTTTTGTTTTTTTTTTTCGATACCAGAACTGCCAAAATCTTTCACACCACGGAGGTACTTTTTCAAAGAGGGTCCACTTCAAGCCATTTTTAAAATACAAAAAAAAAAAAAAAAAAATAAACAACAACATTTTTTATTTTTTGTCAATAAAGAATATAATAAGCCTGCATACTTAGAAAATCGTTTTTTTATTTAGCTTAATACCAAAAAAAAAATCATGAAAATACCCTAAATTTTCGTGCTCTTGACCAGAAGGTCCCCTTAAACATAACAATTTCGACTCTGCCGTCACAAAAATACGAAATTTTGTTAGCTAGTGTTATTTTTTATACTTGCATTCGTCAGAATCAACACAATCGTTGGAAAAACTTGAGATTTAATGAGCCAGATCAGTGGAGATTTTGGCGAATTTGTTTTTTATAACTTCTTGTGTACGTACCATATCAGCGAGTAAATTTGTTCTTAGGCGAAACGATGATTTGCCATTCTTAAACATTTTATTGTGCTCCTGAACTGCCTGGCGGTTTTCTTCGTAAGCCAAACGACTCCGATATTCCTCATATGTGTGTGTGTAGCTTTTATTATTTAATTTCATATATTCTTCAAAAGAATCGTACTCTATGACATGACCGTCATCCTTCTTTAAGGAAAAAACGAGCACTATGAACTGAAAAATCAGTGCGCACCCAACAACAGATGATCTCTTGCCCATTGAAGAATTCAAGTTTTAATCAATTTGCAAAGTGGCAACCGCAAATGCTTGTGCTCCATTTTGCTGTCGTCAACGAAATTCAAACTTAAAGAATCGAGTCGAAAAATTAAGAAAGCTAATGTCGGTCTAGCACGACTGAGATTAGCTTGGTTGCCAGTTGGTGGCATATTCATTCCATAAGGCAAGTTGAATTTTGCCATTTGCAATAAAATTAATAAAAATAATTCAAAACAAATATTTTTTGAAACGCATTATTCACTGCTTTCACGTTCGTGTTTTCAGTCTTTGCATGCATACAGAGCGAGAGAGACACAGGAAGGACTCAAGAAACGAACGCGAAAACAGTGAATAATGCGTTTCAAAAAATATTTGTTTTGAATTATTTTTATTAATAGAAACCACTAACCGATTTTAATGGTTATAGTCTCAAAAAAACTCGTCATAGATTGAGGTTTGCGGCATTTGACTCGAACATTAATTTTTTTCTACTAGGGTCATTATTTGGCCAGTTAGGGATGGAACCCAAAATTCAGTTTTATAAAAAGGTAATAATTATAACATATTATTAAAACATACCAAAAACTAATCCAATATTTTTCATATTAGGCTCGTTTAAAAGGTAATTTTGTAAATTTTTTTCGAATAACATACTGAACACTCGTTCTTGTTCCTACGGCATCTATATTATAGATTGAAGTTTGTGAGGCATTTTTCTTTAATTTAAGCCTATTTTTGTATTGGGACCCCCCTAAGGAGGGGAATAGAGGGTGGGTATGTTTGAAGAAAATATTTGGGGTAAAAAAATAATGGGGGTCGGTCATATATATCATCCCCCTAGGAGGGTTTTGACTGTAGTGACGGCATTTTTAATGAAAATTTGATAAAATGAAGGTAATTTTGTATGGGTGACCCCCTAAGGAGGGGAGATAGGGTGTCAGTATGTTGGAAAAAAATGTTAGGGGGACAAAGTTGATGGAGGTCGGTCATACATTTGACTCCTCTAGGGGCACTCTGGGGCTAGTTACGACGGTGGGGGGAAAATTTATAAAAAATTTTTTTTTTGTATGGGAGCCCCCTTAAGGAGGAAGATAGGTGGCATATTTGTTCAGAGAAAAATTCGGGGGAAAAATAATGGGGGTCGGTGTTATATTTTACCCCCTCTAGGAGCGACTCTGGGACAGTTAAAGCTTTTCATGGATTTTTTCTCGTTTTTAACCCATCTTTGACCCGATGAGGAGCCATTTGCCGACACCCCACCCTCCCCATTTTTTGGCTCATTCATTTTTTATACCAAACCTCACAAAATAAGAGGTTACGCGTATCGAAATCGAAAAGTCGTGCACTATGCCACCCCTAAGTCACATATGTATATATTTTTTATCGGATCGGATCGGATTAGAAATAAAAATATTAAAACTTTAAAATTAAAATTAATTTTGCGCAATTTTCGCGATTTTTTTTTTTGATACACCCGGGTAATGGAGGAACTCTTAGTAACAGACCATTCAAGAAAATTTTTTAAGAGAATGTTAATGACCATAGAGGAAGCAAGGTAGATGCCAACATTGGTACAAATCCCTTTGAATATCGGAAATAAGAGACAATTTTCGAAAAACGCCCACTTTTCCAATTTTTGAATTCTATGTGTATTAATTAATTTTATATTATTTAATTTATATTAAAAATATGTTACCAAAAAAAAATTTTACCGAAAAATCTTGAAAAATTTAGGTTTAAGAGCGGTTTTTGTGATTTGCGTAACAGACCGCAGTACTGGAGTTACCCTCAAAAGTGGTCCGATTGAGTCCATTCTCGAACTTGATCTTACTTATGTTCCCGCAAATACGCTATTTTGATAATAGAACTGTATACAGATAGACAGACGGACATGTCTAATATGCTTTCCAGACGTACAACGAAATC